>NMRB01000230.1:82147-134494 GCA_002633025.1 Notospermus geniculatus | reverse complement strand
CCCCCCCCCCCCCCCCCCCGCCGCCAGATTCTGCGCCCTGCAGCGTCTAGGCCTACGCCAGGTTCGGCGCCACTTCATTGCAGTGGCGACCTTCGGAACTACGCGAAATGTGCAATCTCGGGAGGTTTGGCCGCGCTGTGAAATCACATCTCGTCCGATTTAAGTATATCTCTTCTGCCCTGGTTAGAGATAATTTTGTTGATGCAAGCATGTTTCTTTCAACCCTTATTAGTCTGCGAAGATTGTATTCGAAACAATTACGGCTAACAATATTTCTAACGTTGAGTGGAAGTGACTCCCAAGTTGATACTGCCTGAGCTAGAGGAGAACGACGCATGATCTGTGACATATAAATTGGGATTCTGAAGTGTCTCGGCTGTCTCACCCTGGCGTCCATAGCTGGATTTACAAATTCTGCGAGTGACTGCTGCAAATACAAAGGTACATTGTGATACAGACTATCATGTATTAACATTGAAAACTTTTCCCTCCTTCGGTCCGCCAAGGTCATCCAACCGAGACACTTCAGAACCTTATTCTTACTCATACCGTGGATACATCCGGTAACTAACAGAGCAGCTCGGTAGTGTACTCTGTCTAAAGTGTCTACGTCTTGCTGATTCGCACAAAAAAAACACAAGGGACCCATACTCAAGATGTGGTAGAATAAAAGACATGAAAATACGTTCAAGGTGTTTGGAGGATAATTTCATACGTAGTGACTGGAGTGGATTTAACATGTTATCACATTTGGTAACTGAGTTGTTGATGTGATCACGGAAGCTTAAGTGGCTATCCAAAAAGACTCCCAAATGTTTATGAGTTCCACTACGAGGAATGGGCTCATTGTTCAGGTGAATGGCTGGATGGTCGGGGGCCATTTGGCGGGGTGATCTAAAAATAACTTCTATACTTTTACTGGCTTTGAAATTTAATTCCACGTACGCGACCATCCTTCCATTCTCCTGATGTCGTTCATAATCAATCTATTCGCCGCCACGATATCATCGTCACGGTGGACTGGAAAGAATAATGAAGAGTCGTCAGCATAGAGGAATAAGGTGCAGTTATGAACCATTTCATTCAGATCATTTACATATAAAAGAAATAACAGGGGGCCAAGGATAGATCCTTGAGGCACCCCACTATATAGCCCCCAAAGCTGACCAATCGGAGAAGGAGGAGTTTACTTTCACTTTAAGTTTTCTATTATCCAAATATGATTCTAAAATTTGTAAAACCCCTGGCCCAATCCCATAAGATCGTAATTTGTGTATAACAAAAAATGGGGGATGGCGTCGTAGGCACCCTCGATGTCCAGAAAAATGCCCCTCGTTTCAGTTTTATTACTAATATTTGATTTTAGCAAATGAAATATTTGAAGTAAGTGTTTTTGGGTATCATGTCCTTGAAGGAAACCAGATTGATTAACATATATAATTACCTGGATCATTTCTATTACCTTTGTTCTTAAAAATGGGTACAAGTGTCCCCAGTTTCCAAGAAGTGGGGAACACACCTGCATTAAGGATTTTAGATAATAACATAAATAGGGGGGTAGCAAGTGGATCAGCGCTCACTTTCAACATTCTATTAGTAATTTTGTCATTTCCCCCTGATTTTGATACATTGACGTTTTTTAATAACCTAAACACCTTTTCCCTATCAATGTTAATACGATTTATCAAGGACCATGTCTTCAACGGGCAGGCTGGTAGATCATTACCACCGTGGTTGTGTTTAAACTTTAACATAAACTTACTTAAAAAACAATGATGCCTTTTCCTTATCTGTAGATGACAAAATGCTGCTCTGCATCATGCTAGGGATACTGTAAGAATATTTGTTCCCAAGAAGTTTTTTAATCAAAATCCAATAGCTTTTCTTATTTGGCCCATATTGTTCCAGTGACTGGCAAAGATTGTTTGTATATGCTTCTTTGGATTCAGTGACCAGCTGTGCGACTATTGCTGCTTGTGCCTTAAAACGTCTATAGTTAACAACATTATTGTTCTTGACGTACCTCTTGTACAATTTATCTCTCCTATTAATCGCAGTATTAATACGATCATTACACCATTGCCCATCACTACTGTTCCAGTCTGGGTTTCTCCCTGGTCACGATACACAAAAACAGTTAGTAGATATTGTACACAACATTTTAGTAAATAATGAGCAAATGATGCTTATGAGGGGCATCTTTTTAGATATTTCTGGTGCATTTGACGCTGTTCCTCATTACCTATTACTTAAAAAACTGTATTGTTTTGGCATCAGAGGTCAAGTTCTTAAACTCCTTCAAACATATTTGTAGAATAGGTCTATTAAAGTTAGGGCGAATAACTCTTTTTCCGATGTTTCACCACCTGGGTTTATCAATTGCGGTGTTCCTCAAGGGTCGATACTGGGGCCTCTTCTCTTTTTAATCTATATTAACGACCTTGCCGAAGTAATTGAGAATTGTGAACTGTATATGTATGCTGATGATTGCTCTCTCTTTTTGCCCGTTGATCCTGGAGCTGACCCAGTTTTTTCTAATGAGTTACTTCAAAGAGATCTTGATAGACTATCGTTGTGGTCTGGTAAGTGGAAATTACACTTCAAAGCAGAAAAGAGTAAAGAGGTCATCTTTCACTCTCCACGGAGGGTGCCTCCTAATTTTCCTGTTTTAAAGTTGAATGGTAATATAATTCCTAGGGGCGTGTCACATAAACACCTCGGGCTTATCCTTGATAGCAAATTAACATTTGAGGATTACCTTCGAACTGTAACTATTAAGTGTAATCTTTTATTGAATCCCTTGAAGGCGCTCCAGTCGACCCTTGAGTCGAAGCATCTTGAAAGACTTTACCTTTCGTTTATCCTTCCGCATCTTGAATACGGCTCTGTTGTATTTGTTTCCGCGAATGTTGGTGCTCTGGCCAAACTTGACCAGATCCATTACAGGGCTGTCCTTATAGTCAGCGGAAGTCTTTGGGGTTCAAACCACATCAAAGTTTTTAAATGTTTGAGTTGGTTGACACTTGCTCAGAGGCGACATGAAAAGAAACTTCTTTTAATGTATGATATTAAACATAATAATGCACCTTCATATGTACTGTCTGATTTTAATCGTTACAGAAATCCAGTATTTGATGGTAGATTGAGGAACCATCAACCGTTTAGACTCCCAACCAACGTTTCTCAGAGGTTAAGTAAATCAACAATACCTAGTGCCATTAAAGAGTGGTTGGCATTGCCTCTTCACCTCAGGGACCGGTACTCGAGAAATTCCTTTAAATATAATTTTCGTAAATTTCTAAATGGTCAATTCTACTGTTTAACTACAACCAAATTAAGTCTTCCCCGTAAAGCTGAAATTCTTGTTAACAGAACTCGCTGTGACTTAATTTTCAACCACCATTTATACACCCATAATTTTACAGACATACTTGATCCATCCTGCCGCTGTGGTCATACCATTCAGACTACTCAACATTTATTTTTCAGTTGCCCTCTCACTCATCGCCATAGACAAGATTTATTTTCTGACCTAAGTCTGCTGCCCTTTTTCAACGACTTTTATACTCCTTTGTCCGGTCGTAATGATAAGCTGTAGGACCTGTTATTTGGTTCGTCTCAATTATCTAGAGAGACTAATAGAAATGTCATTAGTTTGGTTAGTAATTTTATTGTAAACGTAGTTTCTAAGCTTCAATCGGTAGTTTAAGTATTAAATCCCTTCTCCCTTCTTTCCTTGTGTACCTGCAGCTTCTCATTCACGACTGGCAAAGCTTCTGTATTCCTTATTCTCGTTAAAGATACCTTTTGCCTTCCCTAGAAGCCATGTATAGTTTATTATATTGTTACTTTTGCAGGGCTAATAATGCTTTGCTTAAGCCCTGGAGTTACATTCGTGTATGTGTTTTTGTTTAATAAAACATTCTATCAATCACTACTGTTCCGCACTTTATCTTCATAAGGTATATAAGACTCGAATATTTCAAATAAATCAGCAATGAATCTGGATGCCATATACCTTACGCCCCCTAGCTGCATAGTTTTGATACGACCATGTGTTTGAAAAGAATGGATCTTGATATTCATTTTTCTTCTCGGATGTTTTCTTTTCTGCGGTCTCTTCTTTAAACTTTTTGGCTTTCCGAGCTGAGTTTTTGTCATGCGTCTATCGCGGCCTGGGCCTTCTTTGCGTTTTCATCAACCTATCATTTTCGTAATAAGCGTACTTAAGGTGAATGGATACCTAAGCACAAAATAATGCACGTTCAACATTGAAAACTCGTATCTTTTCTATGACCAAAAGTAATGTACTTAACCAAGTTTATTACTTAAGTATAAACCCTCCTCCGTACATTCTGATAAAAAAATGTGAATTTGCAGGCTTAGTAGTAATGGTACTGATTGACTTTTAATTAGACCCTAAAAATTCATCTTCGGGGCGAAATTCTGACTCGTGGCTACCGACTGCGCTGTTACAAACTATACCATTACCTAAAGACAGGTAGTCTTCAGGTGCCTATGGTGAGTTTTCTCCACCAAATTGTTTCAGTTACCCGTTATAAACTAATGAAGGTCTAAAAATGGTACACGTGATGATTTTACTCGGATATCACCAAAAACTCTCTATATTAATACGCACCTGGGGGACTAAGTTTACTATTAGGTAAAACCGATACTTTATAAAAATCATCAAGCAATATTAAGTGCAAAACAAAACCGAAAATCGCAGGAAAAGCGGGTGATTCCGGCTCAGTCGATCAATGCATGATTCTTATTCAAATTAAGTCCTTTCCCGCGTGGTTAGTAAAAGTCCGTTTCAAAGTTTGCTGTAGTGCATTGTGAAGCGCGAAACGACGCATTTTGTTGTTGCGTACAATGCTCATGGGTTTGAACAGAAAATTGCTTTTGGCGGAAAGTTACACGGAGTCCGATGCTGCTGAAGAAGGTATATATACCTCTTTTGTCCATCTTTTCATGCTACCTTCAACTTCTTACTTTTAGAATTGTCTGAGGAATTCTTCTGTTTTTTCTGTCCGACTGGTTGAGGGCTCTCCAATCGGCATGTTTTTTGTATGTCTGGGACATTCAATTTCTGGGAGGACTGACTCAATTAAGAAGGAATGGAGTTTGGGGTACATTTTATACGACCACAGTCTATCATCTCTACTGCTCCTTTCAATTTCCATTTTTTTAGGGGTCCAGATAACGAAGTCACACCAGTTTAATCCTGTTATATGTATTTGGCCTTGTATCTAATAATAGTAATCATGAGTCCTTTTTAGCTGCAATTTCCCGGAAACAATTTCAGAACAGAACGGTTTGCAAACTTCTCTCACAGCAGCTTCGCATTATGTTAAGAACCGACCCTGCCTTGTATGGACATTTTATTTCTAGGAGGCCCGTGCAATAATCAGATTGCGAAAATACCACACCATCGGGAGAGGTCGCCATCCAAGGAGAATCAGTGCTGACGAAAAGTCCACATTCGCGTACAAAATTTCCTGACTGCAGCATATATTGCTTACGGGCAACAGACTCGTTATTCCTCCCCCTGTATTGATTTCGCTTTAATGGAAGATGCAGGATACAACAACCGTTTCACCAAGAGTGTTGTTGGAGTAGTACACCTTCGCTTCACAATTTCCCCGAAATTGGACGAAGTAATTGTTTGTTAATGTTTCCGCTGTTTTATCCACAGAGCGTTTTCTGATTGTCCGATGGTTTTCTTCTCTAATGTATCTCTGTCTTCTTTGCTGATCTTTGCGAATTGGTTTTGCATTGCATTTTCACACGGTTGTTTGAGATCGTCCTTGTTCAAATCAACCTCCTGAGCATTTGGCCCAGAGTCCTTGTTGTGACGAGATTCCAATTTATGTTTCGCTTCCCTGCGCGCTTGTTTGGCTCTTTCGGTTGCACGGTACTTCTTGTTTGTTGCTCTGGCCCCACGAATTTCTCTGCAGTGACGTTGTGCGATTGGGCCGATTTTCTTATGGAAAATATTTTGCCATGCGCGACCGTGCCAACCACTCCCGCCGTTCTGGACGGCGAGTGCTGCCCCCTGGCATCTGTTTTGGAAGGACCCTTTTTGACATCTGTCGATCTGCTTTCCTCCACTGAATTCCGCACATACATTCATGTAGCTTTCAGCAGCGTTACTCGTTTTGTCTGAAATCAGTGGCGGAGCAAGACTTTCTAAGCGATCGCAAGCCTTCTGTATGCCTGACATCAACCCAGCATACATTTTATCAAAAGGGGGCCTAACATATGGTCCCCCAAATTGATCCGTCATCTCGTCCTACACAGAAAAAAATCGATCTCATCTCGAGATAAAATGAGTCTCCAGCCTACTATTTTGTCCCTAAAATGAGTTTCCTTTGCTACTCGAACCGAAATTGAGTACCAGTTCTCTAAGGTTGGAGCCCTCTTGCATCGACTGGAGATAACTGCAACGAGACTGGAGTCTCATTCTGAAATGGAGACAAAGTCTACTCATTTTGAGTTTTCTCAGTTCTCCAGTCGATGGGACAGGGCATCAGCTGGAGAAAATTGGAAAACAACCGAGGGGAACCAACATCTGCTCATATGAGGAGCTCGGTGGTGTGGTGGTTCTGGTGTCCTACTTGCGATCAGAGGGTCCTGGATTCGAAACCCACTGGGTGTGAAACGTTTTTTCTTATGTGGAGACATCACTTGTTGATTCGAGACAACAGACAATCCGGTGGGAACAGCTGAGAATCATTTTAACCAGTTGGAGACAATGTCATCTCAAGTGGAGACCCAGTTATGTCTATTCGAGTTGCGAAAGAAACTCATTTTAGGGAGTTGGAGATTCATTTTATCTCGAGATGAGATCGTTTTTTTTCTTTCTGTGTACTCGGTTAACTCACAGTTCTCATCATACGGCACATCTTTCCCGCATCTCATGGAAACTTGGCAGAAATTTATTACATCTACGGTGATCCCCGAAAACATGATAGGGACGATTTCGTAGGTCTTTTATCAGCTTTAGAATCAGAGTGCATTCGAATTGCTGCTCTCGCCCCAGCACTAATTTTTTTATTGCAAGACACGTCAATCCACCCTTTCCTTTGAAGCGTGGATTTGACTGATCTTTTGGTATAACATTTGATAGCATGATTGGCGCATTGAATCTTCTTTATTCTGTGGCCATAGCTGCAGCTTTCAACGACAGTCTTAGTCTACACGATACAACATTTGACATCCAACAGCCTACAACAATTATGTTTGGCTTTGTTGGATGAAGAATAAATATGCTTATTCTTAATCAACAACACTCAACATGCGTGTGTGATGTTGGATAGTGTGGACGGCCTCATCCAACAAGATCAAACCGGGATCAACATCAAAGTTGGATGCTGTTGTATACCAGAAGTTGTATCGTGTAGACTATGCTTTTATACGTGCTACTATCACCATATCCTATCATTTCAGTGTAGCGTAACCCATGCATCAACTCGCTTTCGCAAAATCCTCTGCTAATTATATCTGACTCCATCGAACAGGATGAGTCACTCCAGTTTTTAAAACAACGGTGTTTCTGTGGTTCTTTGTTTTGATGTTTCGCAACAGCCGCATATTGAACAGAACTTATTTCTGACTCCAATATATAAAAGTTTTCTTGTCTTCTCTCCAATTATAACGTCGACAATAACGGATATAGCTGGTACGCCCTCGTCATATAAGTTCTCCAGCTCAGCCATTTTTCTTTCGCTTGTCCCTGCCTTCAACATTTCTTTACTCAATTCCCTTTCCCACAGTGCACCTATACTCCTCAGTATGCATGAAAGACGCTTTGGTCGTAGGCCTACATGTAGTTGGTACGTTCATAACTGAGAAAACTTCATTCATTTGGGAATGTCCATCGCCTGCAGTCATAACACGCTTGCAATGTGGATGGGGTAACGTGCTCGTCCTTTCGGTTTTATAGACTGCGTTTCAACCACTAAAACCATTCCGCAAGAATGACAAGTATACTTCAATTCACAGGCAAGCCCACACGTTTTACTTATCAGTCTGATGGGGGGTACCCTTCTTTGGACAAACTTTGTGATGATTTAAAACCCGCTTCATTGACTTACTCCAATAGGTTCGATCCGGTTACCTTTGATGTGTCAAACTTGATAGTTTGAAATATCTGCCTGTGGTAGAGCTAGGGCATGATATCGCCCAGGCATTTTGATTATGCAATGGCCTTGATGATCAGAGGTCAAGGTCAAGGTCAAACTGGATAATTTGTAATATCTCTGTCTGTGGTAGAGGTCGAGGCATGATATTACCCACACCTAAATTATTGAGAATGCCCATTTCGCTGATGCAATGACCTTGACCTTGGGAACATTGACATCGTCGGGATGTCATCTGGTCATCAAGGGAGTGAGATGTGAAGCTATGACATGTATATGGCTTTCCTAAATTGGTCGCATGACGCCAGAGATTATTTCTTGCTGAGACTGATATGTTTCCTAAAATCATCAAGATAAAATTAGGAGAACACAGTATCCACAGGAGGTTTCCATTTATACCACCCGTAGAAAAACAATATGAGATGATTCTACATCTCCACCCAACAATATCTCTAGTTATATTTTTTCATGCACTTGGTGGGCCATGGTATAGGCAAGTTTCGTATTTTATCGATGCAAGCATTTCAAGTTGTCGACTAGGATACAATGTAACATTTTACAAACATACGAAAGGCGGTAAAATTTCACCTGCATACAGGCTAAATTACACAATATTCTCCGAGGTTAAGGGACGAACTAGACAAAGGCGTAAATCACATATGAAGCCTTCAATGAGTTTATATGATTTTAGAAGTGGTAAGTATGTTGGTCGAATTAACCTGAAAACCAGGAGGGAATGTTTAGAATGGAGTGGCTCTGAAAAGCTGGGAGGTAGATTGTGGAAGATTCAGGATACAGTGGAAGGGATCTCTGCAGTTTGTTTCGTACACGGTGGCTTATTAATGATAGCTTACAGTTTCATCTTAGAATCTGCGAAAAATGGCTTTGTTTTCCATTTATCACAAAACGCCACGGCAAAAATAGCGCCACTGCCACCGCTGGATGTTGCCCATGCATACATCGAATTGTTTTTTGTTGCCCTTGACGTGTCATTCGTTATTACATCGATGAATTACGGTCACAACAAGCACGTGATAAGGGCATTCACCTTACATTTACCAAAATCTGCTGATGATAGGTTACACTCCACGAACATGACGACCACCATTAAAAGTTCTGAAGCATTTGTTTTTGTAGGGTATGATTATTTAACCAGAACCTATATTTACCATTTTAGGGTCTTTTCATACAGAAAAATTTGTCTAATTGAAATACTCAACTGTGTGGATAAAAAAATTCATGTCACGTTCTCTCATGTAACGGTACGATGGCCTGTATTACTTCAGAGGCTTTTCTCACATTTTGTAGAGGACATACATCACTCCAGAAGGTTTTTCATGACAGTCGAAAAAGCAATGTCCTTGTTCGTTATAACCTGGAGGCAGAGTGGTTCAAAACGGATGACTCGTACAGTTGATATACTGGAACCTGCTCGCTGATACTTTCCCATTTCCGTGGCATTAGCTCGTGCTCGAGAGAGCAGCACATAAATCCCTTTCGTCAATCGCAATCTTTGATGTAATGAGAAATATACCAACCTACTTAACCAATGCTTTGTATTTAATTGTAGGAACCGAATATAATTCAGTACCGATTAAAAACTCTGGCATCTTTTGTCCCTCCATTGAGACTTTCGGAGATAGCGTTATGGTTTTTTGACTTTATAACTGGATATTTTGGAGCCGTTGTAATGCCCGAAACGGCTTCAGTTCTCAGCGTGTCTGTTTACCATTTAGTAAGGAGAGTGTTCAGCCTCGCCAAGAAATACACGATTCCCGTTATACGAGGACTGTTAAGATTCGGATGTGATGGGAAATATATTGTCCTGAAAGCCAAGGAAGGAGACGGTTCATTTGTCAATTACCTATACGATGTACGGAATGGTACCTTTATGGGAATCCTTTCCATACCTAATGAAAATGTGTGTTCGAAAACTTCCATTTACCAAATGCAATTTTGGTTTGATTCGACGCTCATTATCTCCTGCGGTTTCAACGGTATAGCTAAAGCAACAATTTATGCGATGACGAAGATGACAGAATCGATTTTACTTGACAATCGTAAAGTTGTGTCTTACGCCATCTTTGGATCTATTGAGGATTTTTGTCATGACGTCATTGCTACTTGCACAAGAGTAAAGGACAGGATCCGAATAACCATTTATGGTCCTCAGAGGGAATACCAGCCAGTCACATACAAAACACATCTTCATAACAATATTGGCAAAAAGATAAAGTTTGAGTTCATTCATTTGTTGGATGTGTGTCTCCCTTGCGTGATGAGTTTTCCAGGTCCTAAGGTCATTTGTTTTCGAAAATATCCTGATCCCTCACGAGGCTTCATCAAATTTCCACCTGGGAGGAGATCATTTGATGAAATTCAAGTCCTATTTCCTCGTAACGATGAAAAAAATCCTAAATATTTTAAGTTCAACGCACAGGACGGGGCAGTGTTTCATTTTATGCGACAAAAAGATGTAAAAGGAATCTTCTTGAAATCAGTTCACATATTTCAGAGTTTCCCTGCACGAATGGAGCTGAACTGATTTGAAGTTGAATGACCCCCCCCCCCTCCCCATATCTTACTACCGTTTCATAGGAGAGATATATCCAAGATACAAAAAAGCACAAAATTGACACACAAAGTAATAATAAACAACAAGTCAATCTCCAGAATTCACGAATTTTCGACCCCAACCGGGGTCTTTTTCAAGTGGAACTTTACAATCTGAAACTCTAGAAAAGACTGAGCTGAAACCCGAATGTAGAACTACATAACCTGTGTAGACAGGACAAACAAGCAATTAAGGAAAGAATAGCGACCAAGCCCCACGGGTGGCCGCTGGACAATTAAGGAGAAACTAATTCAGCTGAAAGACAAGGGTTGAATAACTGCAGGGTTGCTCAGCCTGACCACAAGCAGAGTGTAAGCAACTGGCGCAGGGCTTCATTTGGCTGAAAGAAAGTTTATAAATTAATAAATACATAACAAGCACAAAGCGAAAAGATGCACAAAGGTCAACACAAAGTAAAGGAATATAAAGGAAGTCAACTTCCAGATTTGTAGGAAAAAAACAGAATGGATAATGCAAATCACTGAGCAATGAGAAGAATAGGGCGAGGAGGAATAGAGCAAAAAAGGGGGGAGGGAAAAACAAGGCCTAGACCAGAAGAGGAACCACGAACCCTCCGCAACTGGAAAGGAGAGAATCCCAATTTGTAACTACATCGTATAGATGAAGGTCAGAATAGATAAAATAGCATTTGATGAGATAAGTCTAGTTGGTAAACCTAATTCACTGCTCCGTCGAATACGTGTTCATATACTCAGGTGTCTAAGATGTAAAAATGGTTCATTAACTTGGTTCAAGACCGCCTCCAAGTACACACTTATTTTTCATTTCATGTACTGATTAACCCTTTGCCACCGACATAATATCCCGCTTTATTAAATCACCAATTCATTTCATTATTCTGAAAGGGTCGTCGTATTCATAAAGCGGTTCTATCATTAGAACCGTCTTAGGCCGGTTCCAAGTACATGTATAGTCAACTACTGTACTTGGAACGTTAATGAATGTTCCCTGTTAGCCAGTGTCTATGAATTATAGGGACTATGAATTATAGGGACATTCTGTAAAACATAGGTGAGTGTTTCTGTAGCTCAGTGTTCCCCAGCAGTAGACGCGGCCTAGAATGGTTATTGTTGGGTTAGTTGCCGCTTAATCCGTCAGGAGGGAAACAATAAGAAAAACACAGAAATACGGGGAACACTGATCGACGTTACACTGGTTCATTAACTTGTTTCAAGACCACCTCCAAGAATTACGCATCGAGAAGGGAACGTGCTATACACTCTGATTGGCCGGATATTCTACTGGGCCAGGTCTTGAACTGCTGCGCCGTGCTGATTCAAGACTTATTGGGCCATATTAATAAAAACTAGCATTTGCTTTAACTACCGATATTCAAGCATTTACTTGAACCCGAATGAATAGAACTCAGGCCATAAAGTCTAAGGGGAGCCGTTTTTGTGAACAATAGAATTTCTATTGTTCACAAAAACTGCTCTCCTTAGACTTCTTGGCCTGAGAAGTGTAGGAAATACTAGGAAAATTTAGGGTTTTCCTTCAAATAATGCATTTGTAGCGCCCGGCGCTATAGTGTTTGACTTTAGGTAGATAATGACTGAATGTTTGCTTTGCAGGTATTGGAGGTGTGGTCGATAAAACAGGAAATTGACCATGCTGGCAATAATTGTTTACCAGTATGGGGATAGGTTATTTTGACTAGGCCTTTTTGTGGCGTAAGCGGGTCAGTTTTTTTTCAGTGGATCATTTGGTTTCCTGAATGGTAGGAATTTTGTTTGTTATGCGGTGATCTTTTTGATGAGGTAACGATCTTTTTGGAAATGGTATAAAACTGGTTGGGGACTTCTAGTCTTTGGGGTCGTTTTCCACTGCACAGAGAGGTCTTCAGGCTGGGAACGTCTTGGACTGGAGGACAGCCCGGATTTTTATGTTGACGTTCGTTGTTTCACTCGCAATGGCGGGCTAGGTTTCTTTTACGGGTAAGCCTCGTCCCATTTTCTTCACCGCATGACAGACAGAATTTCTACTTGGATGTGGTAAGTTTGAGTGTAGGTAAAATCTTGGAAAATTGTGTTTAATTTCCACTGGTCCGACGTATGTGCAGGCTACCCTGCCTTTGGTAGAGGCATTGGCTTTGTCTGACAGTGGAATTTTTCGTGGGCCGAAATTTGGCACGATAAGCGTGAAGAAATCTTCCATGATTAAGTTGTTTGCTCTGACTACGGGAATCACCCGGCTTCTCTGGCTCTATGTGATACGATATGTGTGTGCTACCCTACTGCAATTTGTTCGGCATTGGCTTCGGTATTTGGTCCGGAGAGGCCGGCCATGTAAATGTAGTTGAAAATGAATGGGAAATTTTGGTAGTAAATTTCGTGCGCAGGACTAAATGAATTCATGAAGTACTGAGCATCCCAGGCTAGTCAATGAATTGGTATAGAGTTTAGTGGAATTGATAAACTTGGATAATAACAAATTTTGCTGGAAGCTTTTGGGGCGGCCGACGGCCGGGCGGTCCCGGACGTTTCAAGCTTTGCCTTGCGGGCCTAAGTTGTCTGTATTGGGGCTTTTGATTTTCTAATAAATCTGGGTAAAAAGTTTATGAATTAGTTCTTTTAGTCTCTTGGCGTTCCTCCACCCCAAATCTTGACATCCTTTACGGCTGCTTTGGCATATAAAGCGGCGCGTTACACATTTATGCTTTTTAGCATCTTGTGCTTGCTTCGAAATTAAGTAAATCCTTGTATCCGTATGAATAAAGTAGAGCACATGCTTTTTACTAGGCAGGAAAACCTTCGAATTTTCAAGGTTGCCCCAGACGTCGATTGGAAATTTAACTATGTAAATGGGTTTTATCAACGACACCAGTATTCGCTCCCACTTCTTCCAATCGATTGGTCAATTTCCTGTTCTTAGCACATCTGCCTTACCCTTTACCTTATTTTTCTCTGAGTTTATTCCACGGAATTTTAAATTCCGAGGAAAAATCTAACTTCACGAAAAACTTTAATTCCCCGCCCGGAAATTCCGGGGAAATAACTTTAAGTCAGAGAAAATATATTTATTCAGCAGAAAAAAAACTATTTAGGTATTCCGCAAAAAAAAACTTTTATTTCCACGGACATCTTTCAGCCAGCAGTCGACCGAAAAGGGAGAATCTCAGTTCGTGCCCACGATATGCAGAAATGGTCCTCAGCGCAGTCAAAACACAACCCGCTTGACCCCACCGAACAATGCCAAAACCATACGATGAAATAGACCACCATCCGTTCACGGTGCAGACCATTCATAAGAACAAGTCGCCCATGGGCGATGCGCTCAGCTGACAATATTGATTTTTAGGTGTAATTTAGTTAAATTGTAGGCATAATTTAGTTAAATTGTAGGCACATGCTCACGACCGTTTGAAGAGGATTTTATTCTCAATTTTAATGAGCTGTGAGGTCCCATGCGCTGCTGACACCAAGCGGTAACAACTGGAAATAAGGTGCCAGGCCCTTCCTCTTTATACCTATTTAGCATGAACTTACAACAGGCCGTAAATCCATGTGTACGCCCATATCAAAGTTTTATGCCATTTTTGGGACAGTAGAAGACTATCTTAAAAAATCGTTCTGTAGTGGTGTACAGCGATATCTCACTAAGCTAAAGTCGATTGCTTCATGAAGAATCAGTTTGCGAATATTTCTAATTATCGGCACCCATTTCGAATAGGCCTACACAATGAAATACAATACAACGTACCTCCCATTCACACAAATTATAAAGGGCGAACAATGCCAAAAGAGGAATGAATTTCTTTTGAAACCAGGTTAAAGTCAAAAATCACCGTTTATTCTTGACGGATCAAGAAAAGCTTCTGTAACTTTTTAGCGTCACTTCTTACCTCATCAAGGTTGAATCTTCGGGGAGAATACTTGTTTGTGTACTTCTAATTTAGTGCTCGCGTTTTTCGACCTCAAACCGCAAACTAACCACAACGTGTGCCATATATGGTCATCGCGCTACACGAGAAAGACATGTACACGAAGCACTACGTTCAAACGGTCGTGTGCTCTAGCCTGAAAACTGTCCCCGAACTTTAAATTCAAAGTCATGAATTTCATGATTTTAAGGCACATAAGTAAAATAGCAGTGTTTCCAATGATACTGCAGCCCTACCTGCAGTAGAAGATGATGTGAATATCAACAAAGCTCGAGGTAACAGGGTAAAGCTACTTGGTTGCCTTGATGCCCCCACTGGTTAGTGAGACCACAACACTAATTCATGGTGGCAAGGTTAATCATTATCAATCAATGCATGCTCACAGAGACTTCAAATATAACTATTTGAATGACCTAAATTATCAATTAGGCATTGAGACTCTTGCCACACATAAAAGAATGAGTTGAAGTATGTTACCTTACCTGATGAAAGATTAGTCAGGCTATAACAGCATGTTGAACTTCTCAAGTGATGAAAAGCATGGTAGCCATGTTTATCAGCTAAGGTTCAACAGTGTTGTATCCAGTGTTACCACTGGCTATGTCGGGCAGGACACCAGTTACTGAGTTACTCATGCATATTTTGGAACTTCAAAGTGCGGGAAATTCAAATACCCCTGTTTTTTATTTTGTTGAATACCGCCCCCTGGTGAACGGATCTGACATTAATTTCCCTTTGAACTGATGTAGAAATTATAAACCTATCTGTCCTATCACTTTTTTATACAAATATATCATAGGGACTGAGATATCGCCATATTTCATTTTACGGGAAACGCCCCCTGGAGAGCTTACTATGTGTCACATCGCGCTAATTTTTTGTTTCCGAGGAGAGTTCACCCAGGGCTACCTTCAGATGAAATTTGAAGTTTCTAGCTATTACGGCTACAAAACGTCGGGCATAGTTTGACGGACGGGGTGACGGACTGACACGTGACGCCACTGAATACTTATTCTACTAGCTCTGCTGACCTTTCGTCAGCTGAGCTAAAAACGACATTGGGATATGACCTTCAAGCACTTCCTTGAAACTTCCTTGCAAAGGATTGGCAGTAAAATGTCCACTTTATTCATATGAAAACAAGCACAATATTTTCCTTTCAGCAAATGCTGGTCCTGCTTGAAGTATTTGCTTGGAAGCAAATGCTAGGTAAGACCGCCCCATCAATGGGGCGGTCTTCCTTGTTTTTACTGAATTTCTCTCTCTCTATCGATCTCTCCATCATATCTGCGGTTCCGCCTGGATAACTCGAAATTTTCGACCTGAATCGCGTCGAAATTCTCACGGATTGTTGAGATGTATATAATGCACAGAACCCTATTGATTCTTGGCGTCATTCGTACACAAATAGTCCCAAAATTTGCATGAATTTATCAGCTGTTTATTGGTTTCATCGCATCAGCAGTGTTTGCGCAATTTGGTAAATCATCCAAAACGCAACAAAATTCAAATTCAAATTATGTTGATTGATCCGTATAACATGATGTTACAGGGTGGGCCAAAAAATTTTACCAATTCTAATTGTGCACTACTTTTTTATGTGTGGGTATTTTTCTTTTTTTTCTTCTGAAATCTGTCTCAGAAGCATGAAATGTTTGTTTGATACCATCTTCACTGAGTTCAGGTCAAGACTCGGCTTCTCCTCCCTTGACATTCACGCAAGCAGACCACATTCCGTGTTCAAGGATTTCCCCAGTCCCAAAAAGAGCAACAAATCATGGCAGAGCTTGCATCGGCAGGTCGGTTATGATGACAAGATGGCGGGCTCGATGGAACTTCATTCGAATGCAAACTCTCCGTGCAAGGACTTACAAGTACTCAAAAAGAAGCCGCGGAGGCAATATTCGATGGAGACTATTTGTTATTCTGTTGTAGGACTTGCAGGTCAATGATGTACCAGCAGGTTAGTGTTGTTCGCAACGAAGTTGAACGGCGCACTCGTATTGAATAAATTAACGCATGAGAACCGAGGCTTCTGATTGGTCGCACGAGAAAATCCCAAAGCGTTGAACCTGGTTGTACCTGGAATCTTGTTGCTTGCTGCAGAGTGTAGGAAGAGGTTAGCGATTTCTACACGATGCATTATGCAGAATGTTTGATACTATTAGACTCCTGTTATGTCAGCATTTCTGAGCACGGTTCAATAATTAATGACGTGCTCATTCCACACACCGCGTTACTGAATCACGTTGTGTCGGAGTCCCAATATTGTCGTTTGACCTTGCAGACTGTGGCCGGCCACTGTGTCCTTTATTTTTATCCCCAACTTTTCCCTTTTCCCTGAATTTGTCCAGGCGACGCCTGATTGTGAGTCTGCTGGGTGCATTTCTCCTGCGAAAGTCCCTGCTGAATATTGTCACTGAGTGAGAACTACTGATTTCGTCGCAAAATACACCTCCAAAATCTTTGCCCTCTCTTACACTGAATATCGAGTTGTTGGATCCATTGATGCTTTTGGATGAAAATCTAAGGCTTCAACTATGATTCAGCTGAATTTTAGAGAAATATGTTAATTTTTGTGGAAATGACAAGAATTTCATAATTTAAAATGGTAACATTTTTTGGGCCCACCCTGCAGGAGTATTTTGCGACGAAACCAGTAGTCCTCACTCAGCGACAATATTCAGGAGGGACTTTCGCAAGAGAAAAGCACCCAGCAGACTCACAATCAGGCGTCGCCTGGACACATACAGGGAAGCGGGAAAAGCTGAGGATAAAAATAAAGGACACAGTGGCCAGCCACGGTCTGCAAGGTCAAACGACAATATTGGGACTCCGAGACAACATGATTCAGAGACGGGGCGCCTGGATTGAGCACGTCATTAATCATTGAACTGTGTCCAGAAATGATGACATAACAGGAGACTAATAGTATCAAACAAAAATTTCATGCTTCTGAGACACATTTCTGAAAAAAAATAGAAAAATATCCACACATAAAAATGTAGTGCACAATCAGAATTGGTAACATTTTTTGGCCCACCCTGTATAATAGGATGATGTACAAAAAACTTTATGGTGGGTGGAGAGAGAGAGAAGAGATTAAAGCTGACGTGAACGAACAAAAAGCCCCCATGCGACGAGCAAGAGAATTACAAACCAGGGGCGGATCCAGGGGGAGCAGGGGGTGCGCACCCCCCCCCCCTTCCGGGCCAGAGTGCCCTTTTTCGGCATAGGGTGCCTTTTCGGCAGAGAGTGCCTTCTTCAGCACAGAGCCGAAAAAGGCATTTCCATGCCGGGAAATGGCGTAAAAGCACTCTTTATTTTCAAAATTTTTTCCCCGATATTTCGCCTCTATAGGATGCCTCTTTCGGCAGAGAGTGCATGCCTTCTTCGGCACAGACCCAAAAAAAGGCATTTTCATGCCGGGAAATGGCGTAAAAGCACTCTTATTTTCAAAACTTTTCCCGGGGGAGGCCCCCCGGACCCCCCGCCGATGGACTATGGCGCTCGCTGCTAGGGACTACGGCCCTGTCCAGGTCACTCGCACCTTTCATCGAAGATGCTCTTTAGACATATTACGAATTCGAATTCCGGGCTTCAAACGGAAATCGATGCAAATTTGAATCCGTTGTTTACATAGCATATGATATTATAATGTTTGAATCGCATGCCCGCTGCACACGATCAAATTTTTCATCAATTTCTTTTTCAATTCACATTCCGGGCCTATTGGGGGCTTCAATGTTTAAACCCGCATGTAGGCCTTTATTGAGCATATTCAGAAAATTGAATGAAAAATTTGATCATGTACAGCGGACATTATTTTCCTTAGGGTATTGCCCTTTTGGCCCAGTCTGCACCCCCCGAAGGCAAAATCCTGGATCCGCCCCTGCAAACGCCCTGCAGACACCTCCAACGAAGGCTTACAACATGATAGATCCCACGAGGCCAGGAGGGCGCCACCTTATTTATCTTCGAGCTTTCGAGGTGTCAACATCCTCTGGTGAGCTCCTGCTGAACACTTTTTGAAAGGAAAAAAATTGACCCAGCTGGGAATCGAACCCGCGCTTTGTTTATCTATCTTCCACCGTCATCCCCATTCGGCCACCGAACTTGTTGAAGAACTTCTCATGTTTTCTCTTATTCGTAGTATGATTACGTAAGTCGAAGGCCTACGTCTATGACACACACAAATCATGTCTCTGTCAGCTGGCGCATTGGCCGTGTGGATAGAGTGGTGGATTACAGATCCGGAGGTCAACGGTTCGACTCGCCTCTAAATGACTACAGTCTTTTTTCTTTGAGTAGTGTAAGAGGTACATGTATCCGGAGATGTTGACAGCTCTGTGGCCTGAAGGCAAATAAGGTGGCGCCCTCCTGGCGTCGTGGGGTCTATCATGTTCTGAGCCTTCGTTGGAGGTGTTTGCTGGGCGTTTGCAATTCTCTTGTTCGTCGCATGGGGGCTTTTTGTTCGTTCACGTCAGCTTTAAAGAGGAAATAAGAAGTATGCAAGGATCTGTCTTAGGAATGTACCTTGATACTAGAGTGGAAGATAAAGTGCCAAATGAATAACTATAAACGAGATACATGGACAAGGACAAGAAGTATACATAGGGATGAAAAATTACAAATTAGAAACTTAAAAACCACACTGAAGTTATTGAAAATACGACACTATAGTTAAAACCTCACCAAGAACGCACAGTTGATGTATTTCAGTATGGGTTTTGAAATCTCCAGGTCACCACTACAATATGACATTAAGAAAGTGAAGAGTTCTTCATTGGTAGAGTTCAATATACTATGATTAACAAATACCTTCAGCGAGTCTAGCATGAGGTTGCGTTCCTGTTGTTATTTGCTGCAGTTCAACAAGAAGTGCAATTCGTCCTCAACATCACCTTTATCACAGACATGACATAGTCTAGCCTCACGGGGTATAATAGGTCTAGTATGTCTTCCCGTTTCAATGTGAAGTCTGTGACAGCTCAGACGGAGCTTTGTAAAATCCGGAGCTTTGTAAAAAGGAGGTAATTTTCAAGATTGAATTCTTTTTTAAAAAGTTTGTAGGATAACAGTTTTCCATCATTCAGAGATAAAATTTTGCACCATTCAAGTTCATAGCATTTTTAAAGTTTTTTTGTGGATCAGTCCACATGTAGCATTGCTGTTAGGGTTCGATAGATTGCTGTCTACCCAAATGTTGGTAAATCAAATTTTGAAGGATGTATTGAAGAATTTTGAAGAATTTATTGTTAATTTGTTGAATGAGACATTTTTTACAGATTTTTATCAAGTTATCTTTTGATAGACCCTCCGTTTCAAAGGGGGCCCAAACTTCACAAACATATCAAAAAAAAACCTTTCTATCCCAGTGTTGCCAAATGGCCACACCACTTTCGGGCAGTGCCCCCGTCTAGCATGTCTAGTGGTACAGAGTACTAACTAAACCCCCACATTTTCTATAGCCTCTATCCCAGTGTTGCCATTTGGTATCCGTTCAGGCCTTACCACACAATACCAGTTTATGTACAACAGCACCCAACATGTCAGACCCCATGGTGTGCATGCACTGTTGTGTCAACCGAAAACAACATCAAAATACCTTTGATAAACCGAGTGCTAGGTGAGTCAAGTTAGATTATTATAAAAATGTAGTATTTATAAATCATATATAACAAAAAATCTCGTAATACCACTTTCGGAAAAATGTGGCGGGTGTTCATCTTGCTGTTGCCAAATGGCAACAGTGGGATGCAACGGCTCGGATCAACCTTATTGTTCAATAGTAATTTTCAGTTTTGAAGACCTATTTCACACTAGTTATCAATGATTACCTTTAGTTTATGTCCACTATTGAAAATAACGTGGAGGCCGATTATTTCCCTGTTGCCAAATGGTAACAGTGGGACGTAATGGGATCAAGCCTTGATTGGGTAGTTATATACTCATCAAAGTTGAGGTCCCTTAGGTAATTGTTTGTACTGTTGTTTGCCTAACATATATTAGAGAATGTATCTCTTACTGTGGTGGGGGTAGGGTGACTGGGGGATACAGGGATTACGTCCTCCCCCGGGTATTGCCCCCTCTGACTATTGCCGCACGCCTAACAGTGTCTTAGTTCCCTACAATGTTCTTGAAAATGACTTATATTTCTCAAATTTGCACAGGGAGTTTATGTAGTCCATATTGGCAGGGGATGATTCATGGCTATTGAAAATTTATTTCTACATTGTTGCCGTTGCAGCCCAATGTTGCCATATGGCAACATTCCAATAAGGGTCCAACATTTTGGCGCCAGATATTTTTGAGTGAATTTTTCTTCTAATGAGCCATTTTCAACTTATATCCCAGTAGGTAATAATTTTCCTTCAATTAAATCTGTGGTTGGGATAGAAAGGGTTTTAATTAGAGTGACTGAAGTGGTGAAAAGTTTAATGGCAGTTGAGATATTACCTCTGAGATCGTGTTGACGAATTTTGAATAATGCTCTTGTTGCCTTGTCAACAAGAGAGTTGATAGCAGCTTTAAAGCTACAGTTTGAAGAAAAGACGATACCCAAATAGCAGTATTTATCAGTTAGTTCAAGTTGCTGAGTGTTAAAGTGGAATTTCAGTGACTGACCTGCTCAACCGCTTTTGCTAAATACCATAACTTTTGTTTTCTTTACATTGATAGTGAGATGCCATTTATTGGAATATTCATGTAGCTTGTCTAAGCAAGACTGTAAGCCACTGGACTACCGACTGTAAAAGGTATTTTCGCGGTATTTTATAATCTGTGGGACACATGAAAAATTATATTGCTTAATTAGTTTCCATTCATCATTGTATTTTATTCAGTTTTATACAGAATCCGCTAAATCCGCCAGATCTGCTGATTCCGCTAATTCTACATGGCCCTCCACAAGCTCATCAAGCTGTTGCTGGTCTGAAAAGCATAATTAGTGTGGCTTTGTTCGATTGTAGACTTAAATTGATTGCTGAACTCTTGCGATTGTTTGAATAAAAACGATAAGTTGATATATGTTTTATAGATTTTTTGCAAAGCAACATAATCGATAAATATGATTGATTTCAGCCAGCTTTGCCGAAAATCTAATCGACTTATTGCTGTCGCTGGAGAACACAAAGCCGCGGCCCACTAATTACGGGTCTAAATGGTCCCTACGTTTCTGAAGCTTACGACTGCCCGGTGTCGGTTCCCCACTGAATCCGAAGGACCATTAGGTCACTTGCACGACCTAAATTAAACGAAACTTATAACGTATAACCCGTCTTACCGGTATGTGGCCCCACTGTGTCTCACATGTAGCCCATGTATTTTTAATAGGTACGCCCCTTTCATTTTGTCACCATAAAAACTATACCGCCACGCGGTATTTCGTGGTTACTCGGTTGGGTTATTGAATTGGCCTATCAAAACCGCAGTCTGTAACCGGTGAATGGGAACGGCCTTGTCGTTTTCATGAGAGCGTGGACACGTCGGCGCAGTGTTTCTGAAGACCGAAGAGTGGTCTGACATGGACAGATTGCTACGGGTTCCGTTCCTTCCGCCTCCACCGCTGCCACCCCACCCTTACCCTTGCCCAGCTTATATTCATTACCTTCGCCGCCTCCGCCCATGCATCTTCCTCGTTTCGAGGAGCTGATGTTCAGGCAGGAGAACGGCCCGTATTTTGGTAGAGACATTTACGGACCGCTGTCAACCCATCCGATGGACTTTTGGTCGATGACGGGAGAAACAACAGAGTCGTTCAGTTTGATTGTGGATGACATTCGTCCGATTGTGGATGCAGGGACTGGAGATCATTATTTAATTTCATGCGAGAATGACCTGGCATCGCTGTCAACCATCTTTGACGTCAGCAGCAGTACTGCCTCTAAAACCTGCACCGGATGGTTCACGTGTTGTGGCAGTACGTCCAAAAATGGGATTAGGTGGCCTGATGAAGGAGAAAGGCAAGCCCTACGAGGAACATGAGCGTCCATCCCGAATGCAGTTGGTGCCATCGACGGTACTATCCACGAAATCGAGATGCCGGAAATTGACCATCACCTCTACTACAGCGGACACGTTCACCGTTACTGCATAAGTACGCAGCTTGTCAGAGACAACCGGAAGAACATCAGATATCTCCATGTAAGGATCAGTTTTAACTAGAATATGGAAATTTGCTTAACAGCAAATTTGATGGTCAACACAAAGGCATGGGGAATGGAGATAGGTAGACTGAAGAGGAACAGGTTTGGAAATGGAGATAGGTGGACTGAACGGGAACAGGTTTAGTGTAAGAATGTTTTCCAAATTGCAGTACAGGTGTGAAGGGAAAGAATGTCCTAGGAAAAACTGTCCGGGGAACAAAAGATCCTATTGTTACATTCTAATCTCTGACAATTGGTTTCTATATGCATGCCGCTTATTCCGTCATTCAACAATAGAAGTGGACACTTTTTACAGGGGGACACTTTTTACTGCTACACCTGTATCTACTGGTAATTGGAAAGTGCATTCGCATTCCAAAGGTGGAACTGGCAGTGGAAATACATGTACCGGTACCAGGTGTATTGATGATTAGGCAGAATCAGTATTACTGCCGTGACTGCTCTTTGTAGATGCTTGCTATATGTCTACGGAAATGTAAGACCAGACAATGAGGAACCCCACTTGGTCAAGACTCAATGGGGCTAAGTATAGTGAATAATTCAGGTATCAGTGCTGTTTATTTATCAGTTTACTAATATTTCAGCTGAAGTCACTTGAGTGTTTGTGGAAGAGATAAGAGTACCAATGTGCATGCTCTGTAGGTGTATCGGGGCATGGGTATATTCACCAAGACTTGTGGACATGCACTCAGCATGCGCAAATGCACAGTATTTTGCGCAAATAGAAAAGAATATTCTCCACCTCCCAATCTGGATGTTTCTGCAAAATCAGGTGGTGTGAAAACAGCTTGTTTGGGAGAAACAGCCTGATCAGGATGTTTTGCTCGATCAGCAGAAAAGTCCTAGCTGTATAGGGGCCTAGGCTAGGCTATAATAGCCAAGGAGGGGCCTAGGCTACCGGTGCGGTAGGCATGCTAGGCCTCCTCCTAGCAATGCTAGCCGAACATATGGCCACCTGTGGAGTGCTGTCAGTCATGTGTCTGCAGGCCCGTAGCAGCCCTCTGATGAGTGGGGGGTCCTGGCGGGGCCGGATCGAGGATTCACAGAAAGGGGGCGTAGCTCGACGGAGGCAGTGAGCACCGAACAGGAAGTAGGAAGCCCAAACGGGGGGAAAATTTGACAATTTAAGTGCTTTAGATGCATTTTCCTGGCATCTGAGAGCAAAAAATATACTAATATAGACATATATAAAATTGACATTTGGGCCAAGGTATTTTCTGGCCAAAAAGTGGGGGGGGGCGGTACCCCCCGGCTGCTACGGGCCTGCTCTGCAGTGTCAACATGGTCAATGTCACTGACTGTACACCATGACGTCCATGTACACAGGTAGGTATGCCTGTACCATGTGCAGTTGCAGTGCACTGTACTGCAGTGTAGTACATGGTGGTGTACATAATGCTGTAGGCCTAGGCCTGCTGGTCATGCTGCTGGTAGCCTAGCCAGTCATGTGATTGGCGACGTGTGCGCGTGCGAGAGGAATTTTTCAGCAGGGCAGCTGACAACCTCACGCTAAGAGTCCTGCCATTACACCAACTGTTCACAGTTCACATATCACATATCATAAATATACCCAGATGACACTTTGATTGCTAGCGATTCACAGATTTTTTACGTAATTTAGAAAAACGACAGACGTTCTCACAATTGTACTTACCATTCATGCGCCTTTCGTGCCGTTCTGCCTTGCTTCTAGGCATGCGTCATGAGAGAGAAATGATCACGAAAGTTGTTGACCTGTGTGCCTGTTTGGCAAATCGCCACAATCGTCTGTATAATCAGATCAGGTAAATGCAATCATACCTCCATTGCAAACTGTAAATAAACAAGATGACATTATAAATGTCCAATGGTTGCCTTCTTGTTTTTCGTACATTGTTGTATTGTTTTGTGGTCACATACATGTACGCGTGGCCTTGTTCACGTTTGTCCTTGACCTTGACTTATGAAAATTTAGGTCATTGCATAATCGAAATAAGCATCCTCAATAACCTAAGTGTGGGTGATATCATGTCCCTACTTCTTGCTTATTTTCATCTATTGACTAGAAATTGTAATGACTAGAAATTGTGATGACTAGAAGTTCCTTGAGCCACATCTACTGACTGATTTATGTAGAGTTATGACAGACAAGTTAGTGAAAGTTGATCGTGATATTCCCTGAGCAGTTGTTGAAGACAGGAGCAAAACTCATTTGCCTGCTGGTATTGGTACTCGTACTGCTACTGTTGTTTTGGCATAGGAGCAGCTCATCTGGGATCTCATTGTCCCAGAGTAGGTCACTCACACTGACATCACAGTTGTCACTGCAAAATAAAAATAAGGTATGAAGGAGTTACTTACCCTTTACATGCCCAACACTTTTTCCTGAATTGTTCCTATCTCAGAAAGCTTGAGATCAATTTTCTAGAAGTTTTAAATAACTGACTAGAATGCTCTAGAAATTTCATTCACGTAGGACAAAAATAATAATATGCATGTTGTCAAATATTTTTTCCTTCAAAAGTAGTTGGATGAGCTCACCTGGATCCTGATGTGCCTGATGTTACCGCCACCACAGCTGTGTTTTCTTCCTCATTGACATTTTCTTGTCCTCCAGCTGCCACAACACGACCCCTGTGAATATTATGGAAAAAATAAAAGTGAATAATGTAGGCTAGGCCTAACTTGAAGAATTTTGTTCGTGTTCAATGCTTTGCCATGTTCCTGATTTCATTTTGAGCTAGCACTCACTTCTAACTTACCCTTCTCCAGTCAGCCTTGTGGAAATGACATCTGATATTTCCCTCTTTTTCTCGTTGCTCAGACGATCACTGTATGATCTGATTGAAGACTCGCTTCTGAAAAGAAAACAAACAGGTGGAGCATTAAAACAGAGCGTACCCTGTCATGACTGCACTGTAGTAGGCCTATTCTGGCGCATTATCAACTTTCACCTCATCCATGTCATCATACACATTATTTTACCTGTGGCCCGAAATTCTCATGATGTGTCTTGCCTCTAGGCCTGCCTCATCCATCACTGTTATTGCTGTTGCTCGAATGGAATGGTTGGTGTACATCTCGGACAAATTCAGGAACTTGCTCAAATTCAGCATGAAGTTTTGGAGAGTGTTTTTTCCCACTGGGCTGTTATAGTACCATATTTCATCATCGGTGTCGTAGCTGTCCAGTGGTCTTTGCCACAGTGATTCACAAGAGGGATGGAGCTTGGCAAGGTACCGCTTGTAACTCATCACAGGGCAAAGGGCACTAGATGGCTGACTGTACATTCTGCCCTCGCCTGTTGTTTCACTTGTTTTACGGTTCTCTGTGTGGTTCTTGTCCACTTCACTCTTCTGCTGCTGAATATACTCTCGTCCATCATCATCCTTATGAACACCATAAAAATCCTTTGTCATCGAATGGAGGTTTTCTCGGCCTCTTCTGCAGGTGTACAGAATAATTTCAAACAGGACTTTCTGCTGTAAACCAAAAGGTGTCGATATGTTGAAGGCATATGGGTGTTCATACATTTTCTTCAGATCATTGGTAGATATGGGATTCCTGTGTTGAACATCTCCTTTTCCTTTTCTGGTGAGCTCTTTCTTCATAGCTTTGAAGGTTTCATTTGACTGTTTGAAATACTCGCTCTTGTTGATATCAACACCTTTGCTTGACAGATACTTCTGTAATCCATACCTCAGCTGCCCAAAACTGGTCACTTTATAAAAATCACCTCGGGTTGTCCTAGCGTTGGCATAGAATGACTTGAGGGCGTCATCCAAAGCAGGCTGAGGGTATGTTTCAAAGGACACATCCATCTTTTTCTCCCTCAAAGAACTTCTAAATGTTCTAACAGACTTTTCCATCACCTTCTTAGTATTCACAGAGTCTTTGTTTGACTCTATTTCCTCTATCTCCTCCGTAGACAAGCCGAATCGATTGTATGCTGCCATCATGAAAATCGGGCCTGGCTGGTCTAGCAGACGAATTTGGCAGACGATAAAATAAATAACATGCATGACCTGTGCACTCATACAGTGTGCATGCGCACTGATAAGTTCCGGCGTGTGTAGATGCATGTTCAAAACAAACTAGGCCCCAAGTCAGTCACTTTTGTGCAGCAAATGACCGGCTGGAAGTGTATCTAACTTTACAGTGCAATGGTACCTACCGCATCTTTATCAACGATTACAATCACTTGATTCATTGAACTTCGTTAGGCATGTTAGGTACTCCTCAAATGATCGAAAAAGACAGCAAATTGCACGAAGTGAAGAAACCGCTGAAAACATGGACGACGCCATTTGGCATATTCTTCCCGTAGCGGCTACATCAGTGACGTCATAGTGACCCGGCCAGGAAATTATTCCATGAAATATTGAAAATTATTTCATGGCACGTGACCGCCAATGACGCGACGTGATTGGCTCTCGTTGCTTTGAAGTATGATAATTCAAATTATCAAAGTTTCATATATCAAAATCGCATGATATTTCAATCACCTGGACACCTGAGGCTGAGAAATTTAACATAATCCAGTCCCTGGATAAGCAGGCATGAACTAAGACTTGTTTTACCAGGATAAAAAGTTTTATATCAATGCTTTTCTGGGCAAGATAGGCCTACTAATGATCTGATGATCCCCATTAAAGGCATGAGTCCCCGCCGCCAAGTGGTTAGCATGCGTGGCTATCAAACTGAAGGTCATGGGTTCGAATCTCGGTCATGGCTGTTTTTTATCCATCCATGAATTTCTCCTCCTTTTATTTTTTCTTGTCAATTATCGACCCGCGTGACTGTTAGAAAATTGTGGATAAAACTTTCCTAGTAAAGTCTTGAGCCAATGAAAAAAAATTAGACCTAGGCCTATAAAAAAATATTTTATCATCAGAGGCCGACGTTTCATCATAACTGTGAACGGAGAATATGGAGTCATTGGAGACTCCCGTCAAGAAAAAGAAATAAACTGGTGGTTCCGATAACATTCGCAGTACGCACTGTTGGAGTTACAGTGCAGAAACTAGAGAGCTTCGCTATATCCCGTTGCGAGATCCGGTCCGCCGAGAATGATACTCTATCTCGTACCCGTTCTCGGAAACAAGAAAGTTCGTTTTCGCAATCCCGAACCGAGATATGACGTTAGTGACGTCGTCGACGTACATGGGCACTGGCCTCGCCAACACTGACGTGACGTTGCGTTTTAGTTTGGCCTGAATGCAACATGTCAACTGCAACCATCTGTAGGTACTGTAGGCCTACATTTTTACACTGCAAGGCACGCACTGCTGACCGTTGTAACCCAAATCAAACGACTCAACAGCATGATCACCACGAACCATGCATTTTTTGGCATTGCACATATTCAAACGACAAGTATAGGTGTGTACCGGAAATTGCGGACCGCGTGACGTGACACCGTAGTGCATCCAACACACGCTGATGCATTGCGACGTCACTGACGCCATGTAAACATGGTCCGCAATTTATGGTACATGACTATAGTATAGTAGGCCTACCTGAATGGTACCCAAACATTGGCCATTTTTGCTGTGAAGTGGGCGCTTTCGATCTCGGAACCACCACCGAGAACCAAGCGCTGAACGCCGGAGATCTGATCGAGAACGGGAAAGCACTACCTAAGCAATGATGACATCATACACAAAAATCGACCTGATTCCCGTTCTCGATCTCGGAATCGGATAGCGAAAGCTCTCTAATATTATACTTCACCGTCACGGTACGAATAGTCATCCTGCACCCACTCTTCCCACCGTGACGGTACGAATAATGAGCCTCTTCATACTATTCACACCGTCACGGTACAAATAAGAGCCGGTAAGGCACTATTCACACCGTGACGGTACGAATGAGATTTGGTTTGGCGTTATTTGCACCGTGACCGTGGTGACGGTACGAATAGCCCCGGCCATTCTAGTCTTGAGCTACGTAGAACTACACGGAGCATTTTAGCTCCAGTTAACCGTCTACACGGGGCCTTGTCTCGAGACAGTTGTCGTGTAGACAGACTCTCAGACGCGCTCGCCAGTCTGTCTCGGGACAAAGGCCTAAACTGGTTCCGTATTTATCAATGTGTGCATTGATAAATACGGCATGAACGACGTAATGGAATGGACGTCACATGGCGCGTAGTGTTGAGAACACCGTCACGTCATGCATCCGTGTAGACGCTCCGTTACTTGTCTCGGGTTATTTTGTCTCGAGACAAAGTTGACCCGAGACAAATTACAGTTGATTCCAGTTCCGATTGGCGCGAGGTTTATCAACGATAGCTCCGCAACGCCTGGGCCGATTTTGATGAAACATACGTCAATCGACTTATCTTTCTTGCCGGTATATTATAATCCAAGTTTCATCGGACTTTATTGCAGTTAAGTCGTTGAAATTGACAAAAATGTCATTTTCGCCGATCGGCTGCCTCCATTGAAATGACGTCATCGCCAGCGCCACACGAGGAACGTCAGATCGGACTATTTATTCGGGGGAGAGAAGCCTCTCAGACAGTTCGCATCTAACCTCAGTTTATTCCATGCTAACAGAGATTTATTGTCCGTCAGATGAATAAAATTACATTTAGTCAAATATAGCAACGGCAAACATCCATATTTCTAGCATATAAACTCACAGGGAAAAACACAGCTGAACACGTGAACGCAGAAGCGGCTGCCCACCCCTACGAAAAATCGACGCGACCACGCAAAACACAGCGCTCGTAGCGGCCAAATCGTGGAACGACACTTTGTACACAACCTCGCGTGCAAATGTACAGGGGTCAAAATATCGAGAAATAGTGGGAATATCGCGATGAAACTTGGATTATAAGATACCGGCAAGAAAGATAAGTCGATTGACGTATGTTTCATCAAAATCGGCCCAGGCGTTGCGGAGCTATCGTTCATAAACCTCGCGCCAATCGGAACTGGAATGAACAGTAGTCTCTCGTGTAGACGTAGCTTTTGTGTCAAAACAGAATATAGCACATTTTTAAGAGAACGATTGAACAAAATGTCTGAACCGCAAATGTGCTTCACCAGGATGCATATCAGGTGACTGCTGGATGTGTGTCTCATCAAACTGCACCTATTACGCGAGGGAATATTGCTGTCTGGTAAAACTGATGCTGGATCACTGCCCTCTCCATTACAAGAAGTTTCACGCGGAGCTGATCTATTCTTAGATCACTGAAATCATTCGATTCTAAAATTAGAACAAAGTGCACTCGATGGAATCGCCTATTACAATAGCCATGGCGCTGTGTCTGAGGCTTTCGCAGTCGAGGTCACGATAAGAATGCCACAGCCAAAACAAATATGGGCCAAATGGGTTTTATCAGGGGTTCCGGACGAGGCCTAATGCTGTTTTCGGGTTTTTGAGGCGGGGAGTCCTTAAATTCAAGCTAGTGGATAGCCTGGATTTTTAGACGAACAACCATCACCCCTGTGAATAATGGACTAGTCCATGTCAGCACTGCAGGTTGAGATTTTCAAGACAAAAATGACGGGACAAAGGCACAACCGATCAAAAAGAAATTTTCACTGATGTCTGAAGAAATATCAAAGGCTTTGATATACGGTCGAACCAGATTAATTCCACCCCTCGTAAATTGTTTATCATTGGGGAATCCCCCGACAGTCTGCTATTTTCGAGGGAATCCCCGATTTTTACCATTAAAATGGCATTCAACAGGGTTTCAAAACAAGGATAATGACGGCGGAGGATAAAATCAGAAAAATCCCAGAAGCAGTATGGACGTAAAGAACATCCAAAGCTTTCATTTCCCGAGCGAACTGGTGTACGATCGCCACTCTGTTTCGAATAAAATAACTTTGATCAGTAAAAATACCCGGAAAATGCACTGCTTAACCATTAGGCTGATGACGTCATCGCTCGTGGAAGAAAACTTCTTGTAATGTGTTTCACACACCTGTTAGAAGTTCCATTGGTATTCTAGTTCAGTAATTCGCCACAGATGGCTCCACTACTCAAGTACATGAATAATTAATGAGCTACATGTGGTTTTGTTTACAAGTTGGATGGTGCTATCAGTTCAGTTATAATTGTGTTCTAAGGTGTTCTCATTGTTTGAATTGCATAATTCTAGGCACGAGGGTACAGGTGGGTGGGTGGGGTCAACATCATCAACCTAGAATTATCATGACAGTGACCACTACATTTGCAGGTTCAACAGAATAAAAATTAATTCAGATTTGTGCTCAGTAGACTTTATTGAATAATAATGATCGATTTCATCATTGTTTTTCTCAATTTTCACAAGAGATCATTCCATTAGATCAGAGTTCATTTGCAAAACAGGTCAAACACCAGTCAAACACATTTTAGTTCTCAGAAAGGCAACATTTCATGCAATATCATTAATCCATTGCACAAAACCACTAAAATGGGGTACATAATCTGTTTTGCCAATGAACTCTTCGTTACCTTTATCAAATCAGGGCTGGGTTGCACAAAACTCATGTTAGCGCTAACATGATGTTAGCGCTAACATCATGTTAAATGGCGTAAAATGACAATGGATTTTGACGTCATCTAACATAAAAGTTAGCGCTAACACCATGTTAGCGCTAACATGAGTTTTGTGCAACCGGCCCCAGAACAAAGATTCAAATTTTAAGAAACATACAATTCTGGATGACATTTTGGACAACCCTGCTCACCTGTTAAAGGGCTTTTCTTGATTCTTCCCTTACATTCCTTACCATCATCAGCATTCAACCTTCTGCAGACCCTGGCAGCTGTTTGGAGGCAATCTGCTTTCACTGTAGCTCTCAGAGAGTGATTGGAATAGATAAGGCGGAATTGCTGACTAAGATCACGCACACAAGAATATACTCTCTGGTCACTGTTGACCATCCTGTGTATAGATTCCGCACCATGCTCTCCCATTAAACCAATTGTCCTCCACTTGATGGCAAATTCTGGGAGATGGAAGACCAACATGTGGACCTTTATAGTAATGGATGCATTTGGAAATGTGACAGGATACCACTGACCGAAACTCCAACATTTTTCACGTAATTCTGTGACCTCATCATCTGTCAGAAACCTGGAGACTGATATCAAACAATGCATTTTGTTCAGACGCTGGAACAAGTCGGAGAAGTGCTCAAAACAATCTTGATCAGAAATAACTCTCAGCAATTTAGCAGCCTGGGAAATTATCTTTTTGCAATGGTTCCCAATGAAGGACTGCGAATGGTAGGCTTGCTTTATCACTAAGAGTTCTTTCTCCAAAATTGTAATGAGCTGCTTTTCCCTGGGCCCTTGATGCTGTTTCACCAAAGCATAAACTCTGTCAAGCTCTTTGTGTGCTGCTCTGTGTTTTGCCTCAACCAACTCCTTTTCTTTTACAGCTTGGTCACTTTTCCCTACAATGTTGGAAAGCAGTTTCTGAGGTGTATCAATGTCCCTGCATTGATAACAAGTAAAGGAGTATCCATCATCTTCAATTTTATCAAAGTCTGCCCTGGGCAGCCCAGAACAACCAAAGTGCATCCACTTATCACAAGCATCACATGCCACCCATTTAACTTCAGGACCTGCATTTTTCTTCTTTCTGGCTGGTTGTACACACACTGGGCTGCTGCAATCTTCATGACACCGAGGTTTTGACCTCCCCTTGTTTTTTCTAACACTTGCCAGAAAATTGGAAATTTCCGAACAGTACCCTTTTGCTGCCTCAAGCTGCAAGTCGGCCTCTTTGGCCTTATATGAAAGGTCTTCCCATTGCTCATAAAGGCTGACTACCTCCACCTTTTCATCATTTTTCATGGTTTGCCTGTCAATGGAAATGCATTTGTTTTCCAACATCTCATAGCACGATTTCACCAAACCAAGAAAAATGTGTAAAGGTGGAGGGACTACCTGGTCTATTTCCACAGGAAAAAGAGTGTCATGTATTACATTATGATGATATTTTCCATTCAATATTGGGTCATTTTTGTTCCTTGGATCACTTAAAAACCCTGCCAAGTCCTCCTGATATGACTGTTTAGACCTCTTCTTGTACAAGCATGGCTGGTAATCTACATATGACCCAGAATCAGGATCAAACATCTTTGGTGTGTGAGGGCAACCCTTTTTATCTCTCAGGTCTTTCAGAGGAAGATAGCAAAAAAATGCATGGGTAGGAACTTGATGGTCCTTGATGGCCGAGGATGTTCGAAAGCCACATGTAATCTCCAAACAAGAAAAGGCGCAGAGTGAAATTTGTTGCACTTTCAGTTTGCAGATGTTTAGCTGTAATGACCTTTGATTCCATCTGAGCCATTTCATCTCTAAGACAACCGAACACCTTCCATAAGTTTTCATTAATGTCCACTCCCTCAAATAGGCCAAGCAACTCTGTTCTTTCTGGGGCATTACAGCTTTCAACATTTGCCAACTGAAGTACCAACTTTGTAGTTGAACCCCCTTTATCCCCACCTAACTTCAACCATATTTCATCTTTAAAATGGAGACAAAGAGGTGGGATGCCATCATATTTCTTAATAACATGATCTAGAACACCCTCAACACTCTGAACTCTACAGAAAGCAGTTGGCGTGGGGTGACTTCCGTCTTTCTTCAGCTCCATGATACCTACCTCAACAAGGCTGTCTGATGGCACACGTTTGGCTATATCTGCCCTCATCAGGTTTTCGTTGGACAATATGTGAATACCTTCGTTGGAAAGAAATGTTCGAAGTTCTCTAAATCTATTCATTGGAAGCTTCATCAGCACCTTCAAATCCACACACTCACCTGGGGTCAGCCTGTCCACATTCACCAGCTTAGCCTGTTGGCATGCTTCTAGCGTGATTTCGGGATTGTTGCTAACAAAGTGAGTGAGTGTGGATACCAGGTCAGCCTCAGTAGGATTGTTTGGAGCTGAAAGTAGCTGAAGAAGCTTCCGCAGCAAGATGGACCTCTCACTCTTAGTGCGAAAGTTTGCTTCACTGCTGGGGACCTCTGGCCTTGGTACCTTTAAATAGGTAGATCTCTTCGTTGAAGACCCAGCTTCTCTGACTGACAAAAGACCACTAGTAGAATCATTACCACCACATGTACCAGAAGGACTAACCTCAAGATAACTTTTGTCTGGTCTGAAAACATTTAATTTTGACTGCAAATTTTTGGCCAAGCAATCCTTTTTCATCAGCTCGGAATGCAAATCTGACAACTGTTTATCTTTCTCACCAATCTCAGTGTCTTTTATTTGAATTGTATCTAACAATTGTTTAACCCTTTCTTTTAACACATCAATCTGATTCCTGAGTCTCATTTCAGACTCTGCAGCTACCTGCCGTTGTAGCTTCAGGGAATCTTGAAGATAGTTTATTTCATTTTGGCATTTCTTAAGTTCACTGTCCTTCAACTTAATTTGACCCTTCAGTTCAGATATTACCGAGTACAATTCTCTGGTATGATCATTATGATTTGACCATCTCTTGTACCACAGACCACAAAGTTTCTGCACACACTGCATATCCTGAAGTTGGTGGGCTTTTAAGCTAATAATCTTCATGTCACGTTCCAAAATGTCATTTTGATAATACTGGTGTATCTGCTCACATTGGTCCCTGTATTCCTTCATGAGAAGTGCATTCTCTTTTTGGAGCCTTCGAGTCATCGCAATAAACAGTTTCACAGCAGACTGAACAGCTGAGTCAGCTGCTGGGACAATGCCACCCATGGAATTCTCACTGGGTGCAATATTGAAGTCTGGGATTTCAAAACACTCATAAATGAGGCACCGATGTTCAACACCAGTATCATCAAAAGTAACATAGATATTAAGATCACCCTCACTTCTTGAGAACAAACACAATTTCAGCTGCCAGGACTGATAATCTACCAGAGTCAAAATTGGGACACCAGGGGCCATCTTCTCCAACTTCAAATATTCTGCCACAGACAATTCCTTTAGATCCACACTGAAGTTTTCTCCGAGCAAAGCAGATTTCACTACAGCACAATTCTGATCATCCATGCCTTGAAATGACACAAGCTTAAGCCGATCACCATGGTTCCTTATCAGGTGTTGACCACATTGCATCGACCGGAACATTTCAGCCTTCTTCCGCTTTTGAAGAACACAAGCAGGGGCTTTTGCTTTTTTGGCACAAGCGTACTGTCGGTGTGCATGGTTTCCACGTTTAACTGACCCTCGTCCATACAGTTTGCGGTATGAAGCATCATCATCATGACCTGGAACAAATCAACGAACAGTCAGTGGTTGAGCCAGAAAATCTTTTGAGCATGGTGGTAAAGCCAGATATTTCCAAATATTGAAATATCCTGAACCTAGGATCCCAGTTTGGTAATGAATTTCGAACAGGGTGATGCACAAGAAAAAGTAGCCTACTGCAAAGATTATTTTGAACAGTGCACAGAAAATTTGAAACAGGGTGGAAAAGTGTCCACATATTTTTGAACAGGATGGTGCTGGCTGCTGCCCTATTGAAACTCCCTGACAAGAAGTCTGATGATTGAGAGATTAAGGGCGGCCCCAGTAGCCTACATGTACAGGGGTTGAAGCCAGGGGCAGTTTCACAAGTGCACAGCTCTAAAAAGGAACATGGCAGGTCTGTGACTGTCATATAATTAATGCATTTCCAGTGAGTATGATCAATCCCAAGTCTGCAAGTGTCCATTGTAAATTTCATGCACACTCTTTTTCACTAGGCCTAAAACTTACTTTTCTTATACTGGGGATCAGCTGGAACAGGATGAGCTTGGTCACATTGGTAGGGGGGTAGACCTTCATCAGCCATTTCACACTGTTTTGGCACAATTCCTGCAAAAAAAAACATTATTAGGCATTTTTCATCTTATATAAACAGAGACAGCTGATATTTGTAAAATATGGGAAAACTCATTCAAGCAGAGGGGTGACAAGTAGGGACATAAAACCTATTCCGTCAAAATATTCGCAAACAACTGACGAAAGGTTCACTACATTTGATAGTTCACCGTAATATTTCATCAGAACATGATTTTGATGTCAGTAGACAGGGCAAAATGGATAAAATTTAACTTAACGAGTGTCAGTTTACCCGTGTGACATGAAATGGACTCTTCCATACCGAATAATTCCGAGAAATCCCGAGCGTTTCCGATGTTCTATCTCGCGGACATAAAATTTCCCGTCAACAAAAACGTGCCGATCTTAGACTCAGCTTTGAGTTCTACGGATCGTCAGTGCAGTCTGTTTGTTCTATGTTTATTTATGCACAATGTCTTATAGTTATAATGTGAATTCTAGCTAACAATACTGCAAAAATCCCGATCTTTTGTCTCACCTTTTCACACGTCGCCTCCGTCGATCGAAAAGCGGAAGTCGGATGTATCATGGGGGAAATTTAACAAAAGAGCATCGTCGCTAATTACCTCATGGAACTTCTCGGCCAACAGGATTGCCTGTACTATCAGCGGTTCGTCTAATATGCGCGCGTTCTCAGCAAACGTCCGCATCCTCCAGCTTCAGCTTATCGAGCATGGCGGTTACGCTAAATTATGCCGACGTCACGGATTACAAATTCGCCAGTAGCGCAGCGGATTAGGCCTCCTTCATGAATATTTAATAATTTTAGTCCAACGGAGCTTCTGCATGGATTCTAACAGGTGTGTTCACTAGGCCAGAGTCTGAATTGGTCCTGGATGTTGTATAGAGCCGTAGCCACTGTGTTAACTTCGGCGTGGCGCTAACTAGGACTTAACGCCATGTTAAGGCATATCGCTGACTTAACTCTGTTTCAGGGACTGGGTCCTCATTTATTCCACGAAATTACAACCGCTCACAAATTAGCCTACTCAAAGGTACGACATAGACCACCTACGCTTCAGTAACATCAAAATTTTGATGGTGGGTGACAATATGGTGGGCTCCCAATATGACTTTCTGCATGTAGAATTATTTATTCTGGCAAAAGTTGGGAACTGACTGGAGCGGCCAGTTTTTCATAACATGCACACTTGCCTCGCCTCTCCTCCCTTTTCTCGGTCGCCAAAAGTTGGAAAATGATCAATAGCAACAGTAACATCCAATAGACCGTTCTCAAATTGACGTAAACAAGAAAGATCTGCGCACTTCCGCCGAAATTTCAACCATAACCTCGGTCTGAAGCTGAATGACGTGACGCAGACAGCCCCGTGACAGTGACGTCGACGACGTTGCGTCAGACTCGACCATTGCTGAATAATGTACGTTGCTGAATAACTATAATAGTACGTCGGACAGACCATGTGTTTCCGGAGAAGGATGAACAACCACAAATCCATCATCCGGCGGGGGATAGAGGATGACCGTGACTGCTCATTACTCTATACCCATTTTAAACTGCCAGGATTTTCTATCAAGGACCTGATGTTCACCATTCTGGAGACATGTCCAAATGAGACGACCCTCCTCAAGACAGAGTTTTGGTGGATGTGGACCCTTAAAACTATCACCCCCTCAGGCCTCAACACCAGGTGCTGAGTTTCTGATAACCTCACAGCTTCCCCTTAGTGTCAGGGCAAAAAAAGTTTTGGCATGGGGCCCCAGATGGGGTCCCTCTCCCCCTTTTTTTCTTTTAATAGGGTCGTTGCTTTGGTAGACTGTAGCTCGGGCCGGGGGACAGGGGTCCTTTTTCTAGGCCTTGTCTGCCATTGCTCTTCTCCTATTTGCTTTGGAAGAGTGTAGCTCGGGCCGGGGGACAGGGGTCCTTTTTCTAGGCCTTGTCTTCCATTGCTCTTCTCCTATTTTGTTCGCAGGTCAGTGCTTTGCAACCCCTCTTTTCCCTTTAGTAGACCCTTTTCCTTGGAGGACAGGGTTCCTCTTTTTAGGCCTATGTCTTCGTCCATGATGGTCTGTTTCTAATTTTTCGTTGGTCATCTTTTGTAGGTGCTGTTCACCTATAGGCTCCCTTTCTTTACTGTGCCCCTTCATTTCGTATTTATCTTGCTCTTCATTTATTTTCTAGGCCTAATTTGTTATCACTTCCTCATACATTTGTTTAATATAAATTACTCTTACTATGGTCTTGGGGGTATTGTCCTGTTAGTATAATTATATTGTTAGTTTAATTCCTCCTAGCTATATTTTCCCTTCAGCCTAGTCAAGCCTTACATTCACTAATTACTTTTCTGTTAGGTTGAGCAACCACCTTTTGGGGCTTGTACTCTTTTCTTTCCTTAATTGCTGTCACGTCCTGTTTGGATGGGATACTTCATGTCTACATTTGGGTTTCAGCTCAGTCTGTTCTAGAGTTTCGGATTGTAAAGTTCAAGCCTGAAGAAGACCCCGGTTGGGGTCGAAACTTCGCAAACACTCTGGAAATTGCCTTTTTTAGCTTCGCTGGGCGGGTATTCGCCAGCGAAGCTTATGCTATGGTGCGAGCCATCTCCTATCCTGCTGTACATTTCCTGTGTATTTCGACGGACTACTTCTCAGGCACTGTGAGCTGAATCAGCCTAATGATATTTCTGTTAGAATTTTGATCGCAATGCCCGGATGTAGAGAGGAGGACCGAAACGCAGACGTCAATGTTACGTATTTTTGCGCCGTCATTATATAGTTCGCGGTGACCTCCACAAGTACGCCTTCCACTAAAGTAAATAAATGTTAGGTTTTACCGTGTCCTTGTTTGTTATTGACAGCAAAGTTATCGGCTGTGCAGTGTCGGTGGTTTGACTCGCTGGAACATTTCCTGACGGCTGATACGAAAGTGGCGGAGGAATCGCCCACTGCCGCTGTCAGAAAGCACATGGATTCAGTGCGAGGTGAGTTCGTAGTTATTTTGTGCGCCGAATTTTTCGGCCTTAAAGCGTGGAGAAATGACCTGAACGAGTTCGACAACTACACCATAGATCGTTTTGTGAATGGCGAATGTGTCAGTGTGTTTTATCTGCCTGAATCTGTGAATAGGATGTTTTGTATGAATAAATATGGATCGAAAGCTGGGCCCCATCATCATCCATCAAAATCATCATAGGGGCCTACATGCATAGGCTAGGCCGCATGCATTGCATGCATGCATGCAAAAATGCATGCAAAACTTGGCATTTTGCCCAACCGATGTTGGCTGTCACTGCTCACTGTGTTATGATGTACAGTGTCATCATGGTCATAAGTGACTGCCCTGCACTGTCACTAGGTAGGCCTAGCCACTGAGCAAGAGCCAAGAGGCACTTCAGCCTAGCTAAGCCTAGCATTCCTACGCCACGGTAAACGTCGGTAGGGCCTAGGCCTACAGCCCCTAGGCCTATAGGGTAGGCCTAGGCCTCGGCTCGGTCCATCATCATGATCATGATCATGGCTTTATCATGTTTAAAAATTTATAGGCCTGCCCTAAAGCAGAGATTCTATTCTTTTGATTGGGCCTAGGCCTAGGGGCCTACTTTACTATCGAACTGCGTCTGGTACGCCTCGTCTAGCACATGTGAAACCAGCCAGGCGTAAAGGGCCCAAACATCAGCACCGCCGCTGTAGATTTACAATAGGCCTACATCGTGCAATGCATGCAGTGTGGTGTGCATTTTATGTGAACATTGGTCAACTTCCAAAAGCCGGATGCGCCTAAACTACTAGCTACGTGGGAGGCGGTATTGAAGTGATTCAAGTCGATAAATTATTGACCACCGATTGTCTTCGCGATCGCCAAAAATCGATGATTAATACACTGACAGTCCAGACATTGCCAATACATTATCATAGCGCCCTGTCGTGTCGATGGTCACGCGCCAGTAATTGACCAATCAGCGCAGGGTTGGGGTGGGGTTGCATGATAATGTAGGCCTATGGTAATGTATATGGACTGTCAGTGTATATCATTGATTTTTAGCTCACCGGTGAGCNGCGAGTCCGATTTCAGAAACGTTTCCGAATTCGGACTCGCTAAACGTTTCCGAATTCGGAAACGTTGCCGAATTAGTGTAGGTCATCCATATGGTCATCCCGCTCAGTGACAATCAGAATTCATGCGATATTTACAGTTTGCAATGGGAATAAAGCAGTTTCTACTGGTCCAGGTAACTCCTGATTGCATACGCTAATGCATTATGTCAGTACACCTGCAAATCAACTCACTAATTAAGACGTAATTAAGAATTCCAGGGAAATTGTGCCACCGATGACGAAACCGCGCCGCAAATTGGTAGTCTACTAGTGCTGCCACCTGGCAACTAAGTCGCCAACCATCCGATGGCAGGTTCACATGCTCCGATCCGCGCTTGAAGGTAAACGTTTCCGAATTCGGAAATGTTTAGCGAGTCCGAATTCGGAAACGTTCCTGAAATCGGACTCGCTGCGAGTCCGAATTCGGCAACGTTTCCGATTTCGGAGTTTTCCCGGACTGACATGTCATGCATTGCATGGTCATCATGTCCAATGAATGTCACTTGCATTCAGCACAAATGAGCATGTTCAGCTGTTCAGTGACCACGCATGTGGGGATTATGTGACTTCTTCTGCAGGGGGGCCACGCCCCCCGACGTGACGTGAGGCCAGGGCTAGGAGGCCTGCGACTGCGTCAGCATTCAGACCTGCTGAATTTGTCTGAATATTTTTTACTAGGCCGGTCCAGTTATCGTACACCTGTTCGTTTCTGGCGATTTTCTGGGCTGGCCATTGGACCTGCCCACTTCAAAACGAGTCTGAGCTAAAGCCCATCCTCTTAAGGCCTAATTTGCATATTTGCGCATGTGTAAATGTTGTTTGTGACGGAAATAATGACCCATTTCCAAGAGACATGCAGATGTACCAATTATCGTACATGGATGTCCAGTTATCGGACAGTGACGATTTATGAATTCATGTCACATTTTCACCAAGAAAAGCTATTTTTTTCTTGAAGAAAATAAAAAAATCTGTCAAATAAGACATTTGGGATGAAAATATGATGAAAGATATTCCAAGGGTAAGAGATTTATTAGTGGACGATAATTGGGCAGCTTGTTTGTTGCAAGATGGCCGCCATCTTGCCCAGTTATCGGACGGTCTGCAAAATAACTGGAAAATGAATGGAAAAGTGGGGTGTACGATAATTGGTGACCGGACGATAATTGGGCCGTTTACCCTAACCCCTCGGCGCCTCGCTCTGCTGCTCCTCTCCAGTCCATATGGCTCGCCGTGCCCTGGCTGGGGATTGAACCCATGGATTTCGCCTGCATGGATTACTAGCCCAACACAGTGTAACTACTGAGCTAGGCCTACTGGGGCTTCCTGCCAGTTCGCAGTTGTGGAGTTTTTCTAGGCCTATTCTTTTTAGGCCTGTTAAAAAAAAAAACTTGTTTCTCATCAGTGACATCCAAAAAAAGGCCCATCAGGTCCTTTTTTATTTTTTATATTTTATCTGAAGCTGACCTTGTCCTCGGTATTTTTCAGACACAAAAACTAGTTTCATGTATGTGCTATAGGCTAGCTTGAAAAATAACAAGCAACTCATTATTAAATGAAGTACCGGTAGGCCTACTAGTATTTTATTTCACCAGAATAGTTTTGTGGAGTGGAAGCAGAAATTGTCACCTTTGACAGATTGAGGTCAACAAAAAGAGGTCGTAAAACATAAAAACAGCAATCAATTCATCAAAGCAAGCAGGCCGGCATCTTTTTATTTTTTATAAAAAATAAAAAAAATTTGCACACGGCATCAAAAATCGGTACGGCCGCTGATGAGAAACAAGTTATTTTTTTAACAGGCCTTATTCGTACATCCAGGTGTCTGGTGCTAACCCAAACCCTAACCAGCTAGCTAAACCCTACCTAGGCCTAGACGTAGGCTAGATATAGGAAACCCTAGGCGTAATCCTTCTATGTGGTTTAAATGCTGTGTGCTAGGCTACTCGCACAAAATGTGTCGGGACTGACCCCAGGCAGGCTAGGCCCTTCGGGGTAAGAGTTGTTTGTGGAGGACGTGTTCAGTGAGTGAACTAGCTGCAGGTGCAACATCTGCTGTTGTTTCCGTATGTCAGTGTTTCCCCGTATTGTTTGGGAAGTGCTGGCAGGGAGATGGACATGTTTCTTGGTTGTCCCTCAGGTCTAGCCTATTGTCTAGTCTGCATCAGACAGTAGAAGGGAAATAGAAGGGAGACACTCACAGATGGATACGTTTCGAAAACGTTACATGTGGCCTACATCGGTATCTGTGATCTAGGCCTAGCTAGTCCAAAAAGGTCAGTTTGCAGGTACCAGTATAACACACTGAGCTCATGAAATGGTACAGGCCTGTGAATAACCTCTCGATCTATTTGCAGCAGTTTTTCAGGCACTGATGTGACCCCATGCCATCCTTCATGCCATCATGGATTTTATAGACGCTTGTGTAGAAGAGATAGCGCTAGAGGGCTTGGATGGTGAGTTGTGGCAGTTGTTTTTTTCTGCCTGATAATGGAGATGAACAGACCTTAACATTTCCATAAAGGAAGATGTCAACATGCTGACCCCTAACAAGATGATTTCTCAAATGAACCTTCCTTCAATTGCATCTTCTATAACTCCTTACAGGCAGTACTTTGCCTTTTCATATTTTCATCAGGCATCACATTTCAAGATCTGTGGTTACGCCTCGAGGGAAGAGAACCAAAGTTCCCGCTTCGCCTTGATGAGAAGTCGAAACCTTACATATGGCGTGGCATAGCAAAATGTCAGAATATTGAGTTCTACGAGCTCCCTGAACCCAGACCACCTCTTGTGATGTGGAAACGGAAAGACTATTATGATGAGGATAATGGCATGTATTTTGAGCCGGTATGTTGATGATTTCTCAATGTAATGATCAACGGTCTTTCTGTGACCAGATCATAGATCTGCATGCACATGTTTGTAAGCAATCCTTCAGAAACCAAGATGGGGAGGGGGAAATGATGAATACATTTGAAATGTTTGGTAATTTTGTACCGGTAATTCTGTTGTTTTCAGGAGCAAGACATCGAAGATATCTATCCAATCAAACTCATCAACGAGAATGGAGTCATTGGATCCTGCGCCACTTTTCACACGCGGATAAACGTGACAGACAAGATTCGCGATGCGGATGGTCGTGCACTTATGCGATATGATGACATCATCAACAGGTACCAAGTTTATCATCAAATGTGCTTCTTTCAATAGGAGCTGTCAGCGAGTTGACCACTAGGTGTCACTAGGGCCCAATTCAATGCATCTAGCGGACCCAGTCATTATCGATCGAGCAGCGATCATAATAGATTTCCTGTACATTTGGTCCGCTAAGACTGTGCTGCCATCTGTTAGCAATATGCGCGGCTGACTGCTCCTCTTCATCCTTCAAAGATTCTGTGGGCGACCTGGATTGACCTGCTGTAACTGTATAGAACGTTCTCAACTTGACGTAAACGAGAAATATCTGCGCACTTCCGCAGAAATCTGAACCATAACCTCGGTCTGAAAGTGAATGACGTGATGCAGACAACCCCACGACAGTGATGTGGAGGACGTTGCATCAGAGTCGACCATTGCTGAATCATGGATGGCGTCACGTCAGCCGGTTTCAGACTGAGGTTATGGTTGAGATTTCGCTGGATGTGCGCAGATCTGCGAATTTGAGAATGGTCTATTCTTCATGTTTTTCTTAAAATTCTCACAACAGCAGGAGGTTGTGCTTTTGGTCAATATGTACTTGGTTCTCCTTGACAAGACTCTGGCACAGTACCTTGACATCACGATCTAGGCGTTGATTACATCTTTTCTCAACAATTCCAGATGGGGTGTTCAGTTTGTGATGGTGGCCAATCAGGCGACGAGGACAAGATACTTACTTGCTAATGACTCAAATCCCTCCTTGGCTCAGCTGCTCACTAACATGCAGTATGGGATGTTGGAACGCATTGGAAGGTAATGAAAAGACACCGTTTTCTGTGAAATATTGATAATTTTGATTGTGATGGTTTAGACAGTTGTCATTTTCTCATTCCTGCCATGTACGAGTCATGTTTTGAAACCACACTTTTGAGTAAAATGAGTAAACACAATGAGAGTACTTCTCCCATAATTCCCTTATTCTATTTTCTTGCAGAGGTCGCCGCGAAGGGGTTGTCGTGAGTGGACGGTTCAGTTTGAACGTCTTTGCTGAGTCCAGCAGTTCTATGTTCTATCACCGCAAAGTCCTTCTAACTCACAACTTGATTAAAAAACAGGTAGGCCTAATAGGCTTTCTCATAAAGTGCTGCTCTGCTACCGTAGTGAATAAAAAACTCCCAATAGTTATCCTGTCAAGATTGCAATTGCAGCCTTGTGCTTTGTAAATGATGCCATCCTGTGAAAGAATAGTGATAGTGAATAAGCCGCTCGGGTGGGACTGGTGGATTAGCAATGTCACCCACCGCTACAGGTGCTCTGATACAACACATTACCTTGCACACCCACAACAATAGTTGAATGTAAGGACGCTCTACACAGTCATCTAAACCACTGAAAATAAGCCCACTCAGTTCAAATTGGTCATGCCTTTCGCAAGCAACACATCTCCCTAACAACACATCCCCATTCTCATGTTGCTTTCTTCCAGACCTTCACAATGCGGAAGCCACTCGGCATAACTTCTGCCCCAACTCATGTCATGCTTCTACACTTGCGCCGATTCTTCTCTGAATATAAATCAAAGGTGACTGTTATGGTTGAGCGACTTGCAGAGTTGCTAATGGCTGCTCCGAACAGGACAATGATTTTGCAAGACCTGAGAGATGAACTCGTAAGTGCAGGAGATTTTGCGATTATGTTCTTGGCATGTGCTATTGTAACCTGTCAGTTTGGCCATACATTGTGATGAAACTTTAGCCTTAACACAACTAATGGAACCAACTCCAGTGTACAGATATTGTAGCTGTTGTCAGTAACTAGAAATGGAATATGTACACCAGGCCTTTTCGTTTGACGGCGCTAAAATGTGCATGTGCCTCGCAAACAATAGAATTTCTATTGTTTGCGAGGCACATGCACATTTTAGCGCCAATCAGACAAAAAGGCCTGGTACATTTTCTCACTTTTGCTGTATTCTTGAAAACCTTCATTTGCAGAAAACCACAAAGAAGATTTTTCATTGTGCAAGTTCACAAGGGTACTTCAAAAAGGGAGAGTTGGCCATCTCTGCTGTCTATCCAGACATTCCGAATGAAGAGAAATATATGAAGTAAGTCGCATAATTGGTTGTCCAGAGACATGAGAGGTAAATGTTTCTCTCAACACTAAGATTTGTGTTTTGTTTTCAGGCAAGGCTCAGAACGCCAAGTTAGGGTGCTGAAACTGGTCAAGATGTACAAGCCGGATGAAACTGACATGGGAGAAGAGGATGACCAAGATGAAACTGAAGGTTGTGTGATTCATAGATGATAATACATGTACTAATGGGGAACTTTCCTGCCGTTAGAGGCCGCCTGTTAGCGGTCCAAGAACGTCACAAAATTTGACGTCAAATGCGTGAGCCACGGCGCCTACGTCATTATGGACGACGTTGTCGCATGCATTTCTGCCCTGTGACGTCAAATTTCATGACGTTCTTGGACTGCTAACTCGTAGTGGCCTCTGATGGTAGGAAAGTTCCCCATTATATGGAGCTAGTCTCAGAGCACTTCACATTATTACCCCATCTAGAAATATTCTCAACGATCTCAAGGAGCAACTCATTCCATGTGACACTTGATCCTTTCTGACCAGTTGATAATACAAAGTGATGCCTGGAATTGAACCGATGGCATCTCAGTCTCGAATCCAACACTCAATCACTGTTCTCCCTGTATTCTATGCTTTTCTGTCTCAGTGCATGCAGGTGAACCTCATATCAAGGACACCTTTTGGACGCCTTCATTGACAGGTGTCCTGATTATGAATGTCAAAATGAATAGGACTGACCTTTCTATTCCTGTCCTATTTAGAGAAGTGTCTTTCCTAGCAGAGGTGTCCGATAAACAGAGGTTGTCATGTAGGCCTACTCGTTATTGGCACACCAGAAGAGGGATATTTTCTCTGAACTTGTGAAAGTTGGATATTGATAGCATGACTTACGAATTCAATGACTCTTCTCTCTTTATTTTAGCTGTTGAGAGCATGGATCTCGTCCTAGATGAACCGATCATGAACCAAGCATACAGGTTCATCGAGAAATGTGGGCCTGAGGGATGTACTATTGGGAAACTGAAATCTGCATTAGATGTCGGACCACTTGATGCCCGCATGATCATGGGCCATATCCTGCAGCGAGGGGTCGTCAAACGCTACTTGAAAGATCTTGGAAAACAGAGAGTATCTCAGTAAGTAGAAACAGTGGGATTTAAATGACAAAAGTATTATTGATAGCCATCATTTCTGCCAGAAATTTTTTTGAGGGTACTAATTTCTTCAAAATCAGCAAAAAACCCATGAAATTAAAGAAAATGGCCCTTTTCTGTTGTGCTACCATCGTACCCTTAGTACCCTCTGGCGGAAACACTGTTTCGAGTTTGCTTGAGAGGGACCCGAGGGATACCTGTCCTGAAACTGACTTGAGAGGTTGGGTGACTTTCCACCATGACTAAAACAATTTGTGTAAATAGATCTGGTCTTGGGGTTTCCGGCACATTATGAAGGCACTTAATTCGGTGACAGTTTTGCTCCTTTTTGCATTGTTTCAGCTTTGTTTCATCGTTTCAGCTACGTTGCTCTTGTCCATGAGAGGGATTGCACGCTGCATAAGGACATGGTGGAGCACAAATCTATTGTTGAGAATTTCATGCAGAAATCTGCCAAGGAGGAACCTATGGAAGGTGAGGCTGCCCTGATCAAGGCTTTATGCCGTATCACAATCAAAGTAATCATTTCTCTCTAATCAGGATATCTCTCAGTTAGGGAATAGCTCACTCAGCTCCAAAGATATCTTTACAGAGACGGTCCTCTGTGAGTGACCTAAGACCCTATTTCATTTTCTCTCCAGCTGGTGATGGTCTGACCATTATGGAGGTAGATATCGTCCCGTCGGCATCAGCTAGCGAGCCTGCAGAGGTTTGTGCGACGACAGAGTTCTCCATAACTGAAGGCCATGAGTCCCAAACTGCCAAAAAAAGTGAGATGAATTGGAAATCAGTTGTATTGATTCATAACAAAGAGATAGGGCAGTGTTTTAATGTGCCAGAATCATTGCAGTACCATCCAGAGTCCCACAATGAAAAACCAACTTGAAAAATTTAACAGTGTCAAAGATGTTGCCATTGTTGTCATCATATAACTAAATGATCACAAATCCTATTCCTTGTCTGTTCTATATCAGACTTGTTTTTTTCGCAGGCGTTGTCACGTCTCGTAAAATTGCTAGGATAAAGACGATACTTGATACGATCGAGGAGCAGGGCGTGACAGACAAAGTGCATCTGTTGAAAATGGTAAGGTGTGAAATGCCGTCTTTAAGGTTTATATACAGGTATACGGTATACTGACATGCTGGCAAACAATGGCCTAATAAAGGGTTCATTACCATGAAATATTGTTCACCGGCGTGTCCATGTACCGTATACCTCTGTGTGCGTGGTAAAGGTTAAAGTCAGTTACTACAATAGTCGACCATTGACAGTGAACACTATAATGAACNTCCCAAGCACCCCCATTGGGAAAACAACAAAGTTGGAAGGAGAGCCAGTGAAAATTATCTATCAGCAAGGAATTGGCCGTTATTATGGCCTTGTTCCAAAGATGCGGAGACTGGAGTTGCTGCATAAGTATTTGTTCTATCTGTCACGTGGCTACCAAGGCATGATACCCGAGGGAGAAACTGCACATCAGCTGTTTATAGACCAGTCTCATCGTGATGTTCCCAAGGTTTTTTATCCTGAAATGGACTGGCGTCGTTTTTTGCCTCCGATGCCCATACACCCAAGTAAGTTGTGCCATTTTTCACATGCACTTGACACTTAAAGTTGGGATTACAGGGGCCTTCACAGATGAGAAGTGTTCAGTAGGTCTAGGCTGTTTTGTTTGGAGGTGTTATGTTTGACCCTTGCCATTAAGATGAAATAAACAACTCCTTCCCTGGTCTTTTCCAGCTTATGAGGCAGAAGGTTGGTTCTACTTCAGTGACGTGTTGACAGTCCTTCCTATAGTTCTCCTCGGACAGCTCGTCAACCTTCCATATGTTATAGAAGAGTTCCGGCAGTACCTCGAAGACCCTGTGAAACGTTTCTATCCCTTGTGTTGTATCCCGACGAGTCTCTATGCCCAGGTTACCTACAAGAGGAAGTACGTGTTCATCATTCATGAACTGATGAAGAATCTCTGTTACCAAGGATTGCTCACCTTTGGACCTCACAGTGTCGTTATCAAAGAAAAGGTTAGTTGGTTGGCTCTCTGAATGGTGACCTCTGCTCTGAGCGTTTAGGAGGGTATGGAGTTGTTCTCAAAGAAATAGCGCATAGGATATCTGACAGGGTATTGAAGGACTCGTGAGAACAGCGTTGGCTGTTGAACGGTATATTTTGTAGAAGGGGATTTAGCTCTGTGGTGAGGGCTTTTGTCCCGTAATGCTAGAGAGGGGGCCATATTGGAAGAGTTTCAGTAACTCTGTTATCTTCCTCCACAGTGTTTTGCGCACGTCCATTCCAAGGCGACCCTATTCGACACCTCAACGTCCAAGCCTGGCTATCTCCGTATATCAGCGGACAAAGATTATCCTGAAAAGAAGTATGTGTTTGAGACAAATGGCGACGTGATCACCTATTGGACAGACCTCGAGTACATCGCAATCAATACACCACTTGGTAAGTCTTTTGGTGTGGAAGGTTCTGCATTCTCCCACAGCGGGGGTTTACCTCACTCCTCTTCATCCACTCCCACAAGCTTTATGTTGAGCATATGAAGAGGAGCTAGCCAAAGCCCTGCTAGGAGGAGGAAGGTTCTCATTCTGAAAAAGGACATTTCAGGCATTAACCGTTTGACTGCCGAGGTCACTTTCTGTCAAATTTGAAAATGTGTAAAACAGTCTGAAAAGTACCTTTTATCCCTATCATAAAAGTATTTATTGGCAAGTATTCTTGAAGTGAGCAAGTACTTGGAAAGTACTCTTGAAGTCATTGGAAAGTACTCTTGAAGTCATTGGAAAGTACTCTTGAACATATTTGCTAAAGTTGCTTGTTCTCTCCAGGTGTAAGAAGTGCGAAGGCCAGTGAAGATGAGATGTTGAAAGAGTTCGACTACAGGAGATTGCATCTGAGTGAAGATCTTCAGAATTCACTCAAACGGAAGAAGCCGGGAGAAATAGTTGACGAGGGTTACCTTCCTGGTGATCGAATGGGAGCTGCTTGCCTGGACACGATTTTCTTCAAGTGAGTTCGTCATTTTCTACAGCAGCAGAAAGATACACTGAGTTATGTTCTTGTTTAAGTATTTTGTTGAAGTTGCAAAACATTTTCTAACCTCTCCACTCACTTGCAAACCCCTGTTGTCCAGTCAACCCTTTCTGTCGTCTTCACCTTTCAGCCACAGGGCCCAAAACTGGTCGTGGCCCTATCTGAGAGAGAATAAGACCAAGAAATATCAGCGGACTACACCGCAAGTTAAAACGGCAACTCTTGTTAAGAAACTGAGGGAGAGAAGCAAAGGTAGGGAGTGAAGAATACTCTTACTTTTTCTGGAGAGACTTGGGCGATGATTTGAAGCAGTTCATGGCTTTATTACATGGAAAATACCATATAAAAGCTTGAGATCTGAAAGAATTTACTGGCTAAGATTTGGTGGTTAACAGTATTGTGATATTTGGTGCTACAGGTCTCCGAAAAGGAAAGGCGGGGGCATTGAAGAAGGGCAGAGAGGGTGGGAAAGAGACTGGAGACGAGACGGGAGAAGGTGGTGTGATACAGACTAAGTTGACGAAGGAGAAAGCCCGCCGTGGTGGGAAGGGGGTGAAGAGGAAGGCAGCGAGGAACGCAGGAGAGGAGCCTGCGGTGAAAATCAGGAGACAGGTGCCTGATATTGCTCGCAAAGTGAAAAGATGTAAGTTATGTTGAAATCCAGGAAATCTCTATACAGGACACTGTTGGGACTGCGATATGTTGTCCCTACTTCCCTTCAGACCAGTCTGGTCATACTCCAACAGCAAGGTTTTACTTCGCTCTTTGTCACTCACTGGTGGATGAAGAGGGGCAATGTTAGAAACCCCGATGTGGGAGGATGAGCCTGGATGTCCATGAGCATCTTGAGCCAGTCTCTTTTGCTGTGGGAACCACTGCAGAGAGGGGTTCTCATCAGTTTCACACTACTTGCTAGACTTGTTGGGTGTCATGAAAAGATCTCACTTGGGCTAGTCGTTATTCTAAGTTCTTGATTGTCTTACAGCAAGTCGATGGACAGAAGGTGACCAGGAGGCCCTGAATCTGATGACCAAGGAGAGGGTGACATGGACATCACAGGAAGACTCGCTGGTTAGTAAATTGTGTTCGTAGGAGATGTGTGGCCGATAGTCCGGCAACATCTAACTGTGACCCAATGGAATGTGGAAGTTAGGAAATTAATAGTTGTTGTTAATCACAGGCGGCTCTTGAATAACTGGTGCACAGCGCGAACAATCGGGGAACAACCACAAATGGTTAAGGACTGCAAATCTCTGCACATTACATGATTTCCGCATTCCATTGGGTCGTGCTAAGATGTTGCCGGACTATAGACAAATCCCAAATTACCAGATCTGCACACTTCCGCCGAATTCATAAACAGAACCTCGACCTGAAACCAGCTGACGTGACGCAATCCATGATTCAGCAATGGACTTCTCTGACACAACGTCATTGAAATCACTGTCGTGGGGTTGTCTGCGTCACGTCATTCCATTTCAGACCGAGGTTCTGTTTACAATTTCGGCGGAAGTGTGCAGATCTTTCTCGTTTTCGTCAATTTTGGGATTGGTCTATACTTGAGCTTTATGAGATAAACTGCTGGTCCTTGGTAGAATTTGCTGGTGGTGCATGTTTGCATCTGGCTGCTGATGACTGAATTAGAATTGAGTCTATCTTACAGTAACAAGCTTAGCATATCCAGTGAGTTTTCGGTGGAACTTCAGCGCAAATTTTTCCTGTGTTTCAGTTGCTGCTGATGAAGGTGGCCAATATATTCCTTGGTCGCTACACACATTCACTTCTTCCTTGGTGGGCACTGCGTGACATTCTGCACGAGACGTTTCCAGAGGTGAGGGTACTAAATCGGCAACTACTAGCTATATAATGACATTCAGTTCACTGCAATGATGGTACATGTATTCTGTATTTTATGCTTGAATCAAAATGATGAAAATGACCACCTTTCAAAAAACCAAAACCTCGTCATATAAGAGAGATAATGATTGACATGTAAATTTTCTTGAAATTGAAGGTATCCAGGGATAAGACGGCACCAGCCTGTCAGCGGCGGTCGAATTTCATTATGAAGATTGATGACACCAGAATGACAGTCAACATGTGTGCCCAGCAGGCCCTTCTGGACAAGGTAGGTGGATGGTTTCCAAGACAGCAGACTTGTCTTCATTGTTCCATAGCCCCTCACCATCTTGGATTCTGCAAAGAATTCGTCAAATGCTCACTTACCTGGTAACTTTACACAAATCGTCTGGTTGGTTGCAAAATAGGAATTTGCCTGCCAAATCATTTGCATACGCATGTTTCCAAGTAATCCATAAAAACCAAGATGGCAGTCCTGTTGAAACCTTGAATATGAGTGATTCATGGCTAATATCTTGTTTTCTTTTCTAGTCTCTTGTGAAGGAGTTCAAGCAGGGGAAGGTGTACATGATTCCCCAGGTCAATGAGAATATAGTGGCGTTCAAGAGACTTCTTGAAAAACTCAAAGAAAAAATCCAGTAAGTATATCAAAACATCATCGCTGAGGCTTAATCTTGTTTCTACAACGCAATGTGACAGCAGTATCATTCCCCTGGGTCCTCAGTCATAGCTGATAATAATAAAAATATGGCTTGAGCCCATTGCCACTCCTTGGCGGAGACTAGCAAATGCAGGGTCTGTGTTTCGCTTGGTGGAACTCTCGGGACAATATCAGGTGAATAAATGTACAGCAGTGACTGTATTTCTACTTGGACTCATCCTTGTTTTCCATTTCACAGAGGTGGATTCCTCGGTCACTCAGAGCTACCCAGCAGCTTGAAAGAGCTTCATGAAAAGTATGAAATAATCATTGGTAACGATCCACTGGTGAAGAAATCCGAGCACAAGGATATCACGAGTGTTAGGGAGATCCATGAGAGCACACTTCATAATGTTATCCATGTAAGTTGATGCATAGAACCTTCCTTCAAGAATGCCCGCAGGATTAAGGTTGCTCTTAGCTGTATTAGGCCCGTCTGTCTGAAGGCGCTTGTCCACGTGAGTTTTTTCTTGTGAGCGGGCTCTGTGACATCTGTTGGAATTATAATGAGACGACACTGACACAAACAGCTGCCTGTAGGTTGCCCACAGAGAGCCAACTTGTGTGAGAACACTTGCAATGTGGCATCGCCCCTGGCCCTAATCATCAATTTTCATTTCTATCACTGTTTTCAGGCTTGTCTGGTGACGAACGATAAA
>NMRB01000230.1:52276-73483 GCA_002633025.1 Notospermus geniculatus | reverse complement strand
TTTGCATGATGGAGTGTGAATACTTCGTGTCCCACCGTAAAACTGCATAACGACCGATAAGGTGTAACGGATGAGCTGCAGCATCCTTTGGAACGTTAACCGAGCGCGCGCCAAATATTTCTGGCAAAAATGATTTCCAGTCGGAAAGGACATAAAAATTTTCCTGGTAAGTACTGTCATGACTACTTTCAAATGTCATTCATTTGTGTTATGGGTGTTTTTCAAAGATATTTCTTGAAAATACATGTAACAAGACTGGCCTGATTGTGGAGGCTACCCATAGATGCATGCCATTAGGTCTAGCAGTAGCACCACTCAACAAGAGAGTCAGTATTTCATATGTCATTCATTCATTCGTCTGGATGGTGTTTTCAAAGATATTCCCAGAAATTGGCCGGGAGTGATCTGATTGTGTAGGCTACCTGCCGGTGCATGCCAGTAGGTCTAGTACCAGTCAACTAGTGACATTTCAAGTCAGTAGCAGTCAACAAGAGTGTCAGTACTTTAGATGTCGTTTATTCGTTCGTATCCATGGTGTTTCCAAAGCTATTCCCTGAAAATGGCAGGGAGTGATCCAGTCGTGTAGGCTACCAAAAAGTGCGTGATATTAGGCCTAGTGTCAGTCAAAAATTGAGAAATAGGAAGAAATTTTATTGAAATCTTTCTTCCAAAATGCAGAAGATTGCAAGAAGTTCTAATGTAGGCCAAATGTGTCGTCTCCTTTGGGTAAGTCCGGAATGTGTTAAAGTGGACATCAGGCGCATTGCCTAGACAATATTCACTGTTGATCCTCCCAGAGGAATACCTAGCGCATGTAGTGGTGTATATCCTGTGACGATGGCACAGTAATACCTTAAGTAGATAACGTCGTTAGCACGCTATGTCCAAGATTCAATTTTATGTTCCATTATTCAATTAATCATGTCGTATTGTTGGTTCAGCACGTATTGTTGATATAATGTGCTACGTTAATTGCATTTGCAATGAATTTCACTTTTCATTGGACTGGTGTTTTATAGTACCCAGACCTATTGGAGGTACTCACACCTAGGGAACAAATCAATATCCGTTCTCAGACATTCTGAAGTGGATTGTCTGGGTTCGTTAGGACTAATTTAAGTCATAATATTCAATTTCGTTGTCAGAAAATCAGATCATTTTACTGGCCGTCTTTTGCAATTCACGTCTTTGATCAGAATTTCACGCCTCATATTACACCATTATTCAGAATTTCTAATATATAAGACCATCACGCCTCATGTTACACCATTATTCAGAGTATAAATCATGCATTTGGTAAATGTATTCAAAGTGCTCTTGCCCCATTTCCCATGTTTGCTGGTCGATCGAAAACGGTGTCCATTTGCCATATCCATGAAGTAAGATCTCAATCAACCGACTAGGTGACCATTTCGATGGATTACTGCATAGATTACTCAATTAATAAAGCCTATCTCTTATTTCCACGACGTCCGAAACCCCTCGACCTCCCATATTAGGTAAATCTTGACACGTCCTATGATTGAGTAGTCCCTCTCCATCAAAATGTGCAAATAACAACAAAAAAGATTGATTCTATCAAGCATCGTTCTGTCTGCGTCACGGCAGGTGCTTAAAGATAAGGAGTGATTAGGAAACCAAGTGATTGGGCATTTGTTGCCTTTTGTTTGAGGAAGTGGTGAAGTAGGTGCCAGGGCACAAATCGATCAGCAAGTAGGTTTTTCCGAGATCAGAACCATTACTCCAGTGGTCAGCATGCATTGCTGCTAATGGCCCCGTGTATTGCACCAAATTGTGTTTCAAGAGAGGAGGGATTGCTTAGGAATATGCCTCAGCAGAAGGTGACTATTAGATTGAGTGAAGCTACCATTAGCTTTTCCAAGAACCTGCTGTGAATACAGGATATTCCTCTAAAAGAGTGCAGCACCTGACGGGACAGCGTCCAAGACGTCCCGCACGTCATTCATGATGTTTTGAGGCGAGACGAAAAAAAATCAGATTGTTTCACGACGTCATGATCGCTGAAACAACCGGATTTTTTTTCGAGTCACGTCGTGCGTTCAGAAATGACGTGCGGGACGTCATGACGCTGTCCCGTCAGGTGCTGCACTCTTTTAGAGGAATAGAGTCTATTCTATGACAGGGAGCTCCAGAAGAAGCTTCCCTTTTAAACTGAACCTGTCACTTGCGTTTTCCATTGGGGAAGGTCAGATTTCAGACAGTCATTCTCAGTCGTTTACCAAAGCTATAGAATTAAGCTTCAGCAATGGATTTTGGTTTTGTAAACCATTTCTGATCAGTCGTGTGCATTGCATGTCAGCCTTGGATTATTATCCTCATTTATGGTAACCCTGGTGACTTAAGGACGGCGTTGAAATGCACAGACACGAACTGCAAAATGAAAAATGTTGCAGTCCACCCAACAAATTCACGACTTGCTTAAGCTGTTCGAGCCTTGGTTGTTAAATCATGTCGTGAAGGGATATCTACTGGATTTGTTGGTGTTGATTTGTGTCTTCAGGTTGTCGGTGACGTCAGCAACAGATAAACAGACAGAGACACTGAATCAAATCTGCCTGATTCTAAGGCCACAAAATTTCCGTTGTTGATGGCTGACCAACAGTGCTATCGTCGACAACAAATTGTTCACAAAACCTTTACTGACTGGATGAGATGTCACGAATGCTACACCAGCTTTGTACCCATGCCTCAATGTTGCCTGTCGGCTTCCTCCCTGGTTACAAAATACATCCATTTTGTTTCTATCATGGCACGTGTGTCACTTCTTGTGATAAACGTCACGAACAGGGAATGACTCCACCCTCACAAATCATCTGTGTGTCAACAGAGTTGTTATCTTGTTGCGGATACCTCTTAAAACATGGCAGGTTATCTATTTGTTTATCATTTGTCTGGTCATTTAATCAGACAAGCCATCAATCCACGTTGATTGAGTTCGGTGTTGCTGGATTGGCAAAGTTTTATTCAGCATTTCACTTCTTGGAGGTTGACCTTTAGGAACCTTGGCTGCTGCTTTTGGGAAGTTATCCTGCAACCCACCATCCAGTCACTGATAAGACACCAGTTACTGTTATATTGTATTGTCACGTTTTCTTGATATTGTCTGATGTAGTGCAACCAATATTGGCTCCATATTTCAGCTTAACAAACAAACCTCGTCTTGCTTTCCTGGCTGAATAACCTAAAGCTGGCATCAGACAGGGGCTCAGCTGGTTGCGACCACTGTGTCCTAATACTGGCAATCAGAGCTGTTGTCTAAAGTGGTCCTCCTGGAGACTATAAACTTTCAGAGGGGCTTCTGTGATTGCATTTTGAACCGGATTTGCTTATCTTTCTATGTAACTGTCAGCGCAGTCTGGGCCAAAAATCAGCTCCATGCAGTTAATTTCGCACGACGTAGGCCATGCGAATCAACCTTTGAGAGGATTGGTAAAAAAGAGCAGTTGGTGCTTTCCCTGGTCATTTAGTAAAGGATGACTGCCCCCAAGAAATTTCCCACATTACGAGGAGGACAAGATCCTATGCCTCTGGGTGTGTACTCTTGGGTGTGTCCCTTATTATTAAGGCCCGGTCACACTTGCCTTTTGAAGTCTAATGTCCTTTGCTTCAATTATTTTGCTAGAGTTGGTCTGGTTTGTCTGAAGCTCAGGTCTGCCGAAAGCAAGCAGCTTGCAAAAAAGACCATTTGTCTTTGATGTACAGTAAAAAGTGAAAAGTCATTGACCAAGTTCTTGTATCAGACGCACGATTGTTTTTAGCATATCACGTTCGCACTCTTGAGTGGTCAAATATCGCTCATCCAGATGAATCAACGTACCCCGACTATTGGTTCCTGGCCATAATCACGCTATGATGGTAATTTCCTGGGCGACAGATTGCCTTTCCGTCAGAAGTCTCTCATGAAGGATATCACCATTCCACCAGTTGAACAGATCGAAGAATATAAAAGGCAGAGACCGGGGTGATGTTGCAGAACGGTGAATCTAAGGTCGGCAAGGTTGAGGCAAGTTAGATATCGTCATTCTTCTAGTCTATGGAAAGGAGATTGGTACTTGCCACTCCTCACCTGCTGGACTGCATGCTTCATAGGAAGGACTCTGTTTGATCTACTTACCAAAAGTAAAGTTGCTGCTGTCAAGTAACTAATGCTACTGTTGAGTGTTCTTGTGAACCAGGGTTGCTTCCACTGTATGCAGTGGAGATTGGCTCCCAGAGTTCCTTCAGTGGGTTGGTTTGAAAGAAGGGTGACTCTTTCTGTGTTCAGGAAGATTGGCTGATGTTGCTGATCATGAATGTGAAATCTGGCAGGGAATTTTTGTGGTTTTGGGGAGTACCATATCTTCCATGATATCTGAAATGATTTGTTTGTTGCACCTGGCTGTTGGTTCTGAGACTGGCCACGATTGCGTAATCCGTGGAGATCCTCGATGATTTCATTGGTAGCACTGTTGGAAGTCAACCGACCAACTCCAGATTTCCTCTTCACATTCTCGCACGTCCTTCAGCAATCACATTCAAGTTGTGTAGTATTTTCGAAGTTTCATCAAGGCCACTTATTAGCGATGTCTGATTTCGCATACAAGACATCCCTGGTGTTAAGTAGCATCCAATATCATTATTATTATGGTTATTACTGGACAAAGTGGTGTTGGCATGGATGATTGGCTAATGGTACAGTACACTTGAGGATAATCAGACGAAGGTCAGTCTTGGGTCAGAAAATTGGGCGACTTTGGTAATTGGGTATCAATTTGTTGGTTCTTTATGCGTCTTATGATAGAGTTCAGCAAGAACGCCAAGTTCATGTTGTTCGACCTAGCAATGTACTTGTGCCTGTTCTGAGAAGTTTTACAGTCTTGGGTTGCCTTGGACGACAAATTCCTACGGTTATTGATCAAAATCAACATCAACAGCGGCCGCTGATAGCAACCTTCCTGATCCACCAATGGGAATCCAATATGATTGCACTGTGTAGTCATGACGTCATTTTTCAGATAAAAGACAGGTGCAATGTCATTTCAAAGTATCGCGTGTAGATGGTTGGGCATGTCGGGGATGGCAAGTGGCTGTTTACAGTTCCATTAGGTGAGGTTGTCTGACAAAGACAAAGCAATATTTCTCAACAGAAATGTAAACCTGGCTTTAGAAGCATTGCAGGAAGGTAGTCGTTAGAGATTGGCCTGGAAGGGCAGAACATAACTAGAGGATGTTAAGCATTGGAACTGGAAGTTTGATGCTGTAGAACTTGAAAAAATAAAAAAAATGGGAAGTTGAGAATAAAATGATTACAGGAAACTTGTAAGACTTTTGCCTGTACTGGAAGGTGAGCCTGTTATAAAAGATATCATTAAATTTGGTGTTTTTCATCTGGTGGCTAACAAATCAGTGACCGCCTTCCTCAGGAACTAACACCAAAGAACAGGCCACGAATGCTAATACAATCATGATGTCTGCCTGGGCATCAAAGGCTCGTACACTAACAAGAATAAGAAAGTTAATTATATTCGTTAGAATGTTTTATATGATGTTAGTTCTCACATACAGACGTGTTTGATTTCCGATACAGTTGTTCAGCTGGATAATGACATTAACACTGTTCCTTCCCGATGGATTCCACACCCTTGGTTCTAATTAATGACTTTGATTTCATTAAGAGAAAAGAGAGTTAGCATTGGAAGTGACAACTGTGATCAGCAGCTAACAAGATTAGTCATTCTAATTTTAGTTTTCCTTCTGATAACATTCAACCATAGCAACACCGTGATAACTGCCCATTGTCACTGAGAAACTGAAGAACACTCCACTGCTGCTCATTCATTCAACTTTCGTAACACCAAGATAACAATGAAATGTGGCCCTGCCCATTGTTACTGAGGTATTAAACATTCCAGTGCTGTTTGCTCAACTATAGTAACACCGGGATAACTATGAAATATCTGGCCTTGTCCATTGTCACTGAGGTATTAAAGAACAATTCACTGTTGTTTGCCTTACTATGGTAACACCAAGATAACAATGAAATGTGCCCTTGCCCATTGTTACCGAGGTATTAAAGAGCATTCCACTAACATTGCCTGTGCTTTTGGCCCTCACCTTGTACGTAGCAAGTGACTCCAAATGACACCCTTTAGCACATTTAACTGCCTCTCACCCTATATACTTTGATTTAATCATACTACCACTCTATAAGAGTAAATGGGACGATTCAATGGTGTGTGAAATGTAACCTTTTCATCCAGTGATTGAATCAGCCTTCTAAAAGGAACGCGTGTAATGCAGTTACTTCAGCTCATTATAAAGGTGATCAGAATGAGCAAATTCAGTTGGCTCCACATAAATTGTGCTCAGATGGTTTATGAATTTAGCACATCATGTGTGTGGTGTTTGCCACCAGATGAATCTCTCCACACCGTGAAGATTTTATCTTTGTTATATATTCAAGTATTGAAATGACTAATTGAGGGTCAAATAGATGAATGAATAGGGTCAGATAGAGGGTCAAATAGATGATGATGCCCTCCGATACCAAAGGGTTGCTATATTCCTCCAATACGTAAACTAAAATACATGTAATGCATTGATAATTAAATCGTTCCTGATTAATTCTGCCGGCTTTCCGGTCAATTTGCATTAGTACAGCTGAACCAATCAACATTGCGCCAACGAACTCAGTGTCCTCACCAGTGGAAATGGAAACTCTTTTTTCTTCCTGTGAGATTGATGTGATCACACTTAGTGATGTTCTCCAGAAGAGACAAAAGTACTAATGAATCTCTGGACGTGCTTGCCAGCATGCCACATCCGCCGTTCAGTGCTCAAAGCTGCAAAATGCCGGCTTTCAGTGCCTTTTTCGTTGTTTGGTCCATTTGTCACTGACAATAAAACCGAATTGCAAGTTGTTCAACTAATGATCAAGATTAACTTGACTGCGAGTCGCACATCCGTTCATCAGATCTGCTCCCAACTTGCGGAAAACTTACTTTATGGGCTGTGTTTTTGCCATGGCCCAGATCTAAAAAAAACGTTGTAATACAGCTACCAGTCAGCAAATCATACTTCTCTGTACTTGTGTACTGCGATGTCCTATAATTCGAATCGCACCCCTCGTTTCTGTGGCTTCACAGCTCAGTCATATCAGCCTCTAGATCAATGATATTTTTTTCGAGAAGGTTATATTGAGGTACATGCCGTTGCAACTTCCCAGCAAGCACTACATGTTCAACAATTGCTCTGGGCTGACTAATGAGTTGTACACAAGGGAGTTCCTTACCATTTTAACAAAAATGGTTTCTTAACAAAAACTGCTTTTCCATTAAAGCAAATTTCACTCACGGCTATTCCCAAATGTTTTCAACATGAATGATGCTGCAATCCTGTTTGAAATAAACCAAAGTTCTTCATTTACCATGAAGAAAAGTGTGTTTTTCTTTATATCGAATTTAGGTTTAATGCCTGAGATTTCAGCGTACAACATTGGCTCTTAGCTATGGAGGACTTAAAACGACATTGTTTGCTGTCAACGCTATTAAAAGAACATCAAAAGGCATAAGGCTTTTGCAGCCAGAGCAAGAATTGATAGTAATTTTTAATACCTCAGCTTATTGCACATTTTAAAAATCCATGTGCGGAATATTTTGTGGCAGTAAATTATTTGATTCCTTGGAAACGTTTGCTCTAGTTTCCTCTGTTTACTTTGACGAAACTAAAAATTCTCTACCGTGTTTGTAAGAAACTTCCTGTTAGTGGTTTGTTAGCTTAATTTTCTCATGCAGGGATGAGCTGAAAAGCAATAAACTTTCATCACATTGCATGCTGTCCTTGGATGAATTTTATGAACCTTCATGATATTTTTCAGCCCTTGCATGGCTTCACACGTGACATTGGTCTACTTTCTCATCCAATTAATTGCCATCCTGTTTTGTTCATCTTTGTTACTTCCTTTGGAAGACTGGAGACTGTTTGAGCATCTGGAAGGAAAGGATGGACATCTAGTGCAGAAACACAATTTTATTGTCTGAATCTGGCCTCTGACAGTTTCGTTCAGAAAAATAACTTGCAAAACAACTCAAAATAACTTGCTCTTTGTTTCCTACTGGCTTTCACACCCACACATCTAATGTATGTATGCTTATTTGCAGACTTTGTTTTGACATACCGTGGTGCCTCGCAGACACAATTATTAGGCTTGGTTTAAACTTCTTGCTACTAAAGAGGCAACCTTTCCACTTGCATGATGGCAGGACCAGATGAAGTAAAAAGTAGGCTAACAATGTGATACCAAGCCTGATTTATTCTTTGAGATCCAAGTGGACAGTTATGTCTGCTTAGAATTCTTTAGTGGAAAACTTTCAGAGAAAGAACTGAATGATGTTTTAATTTCACATCTACATCATGTAGGAATGGAGTAGATCGCAATTAGAACCTACAAACTCCAAGATGGCAGGTTCCTACTCTCTACTCCCTTGTTGACGGTACTCTCATTTTGATAACAAGGACATGTTCACAAAAGTCTAAAAAAAGACCCTGATATAGAATGAAACCAGTCGTCATCATTGAGGCGTCTGATGTTCTGCTTTATGGAAAAACAGACTGATCCATCCTGGTTGACCACGCAGTAGTCTTTGAACTATAGTTACGGCTTCATCTGATAGACAGAGAAAGAAAGAGAAAAAGCTTAGTGAAAAACACGATGGATATGTTCCATTCTTCCTGACAATTTCCATCTTTGTGAAAAACTTTGATGGGCCCCTGGTTTTGGAAGAGATAACACTGTGATGGTGCCTTGCCATGATAAAGGGAAATCTATTGACCTTTTTATGGCATATTCTTTGTGTTTCAGTCTACATCTTTTTCCCATCATATTTTTGACATTTCAGTGTATTTCTCTGATAAGTAGTGATGGTTTCAGTTGTGAGAAACATGTAGGGATCTTATTGAAGGATATGCTGTATAGTGTATGACTGAATTTCTGTATAGTGTATAATATTCTGTGTAGTATATGACACAACGTGCGCCACTTTGGCCAAATTTTTTATGGCAACAATCAAGATGAGGTTTGAACTTGTGTTGTAATCCAGCAGTCCATTGTGATGCAACAATGCTTCCAGTAGATTCCATGTTCATGTTGCAGTTCATCTCTCTCAGATCATCACCGCGATCTCTTGCTTTCGCGGCCATAGGAAATTTATTTGCCCGATATTCCCAGAAGATTATGGATAGAAGCGACTAGATTAATTATAGGTTTTGCTCCACTGTTCAGAGATGTTGACTTCGTTAGCTTCGCTGGGGACATGTCCATTCTTGATATCACAATCAAATGAGTGAGAAGTTCTGCAGATTCCCGACTGACTAAGCACCATTGGTGATTCTGATTTCATTTTTGGTGTGTTGCCATTCGAGATGTGGATTCTGTTTAGTTCTGACTAACATCTTCTTGCGGTTCATTTGCAGTCAGCATATAGTGGTTATTTGATTTGGTTGGAACCTCCATAGCTGCCGGAGGCTTTGGTTTAGGTGTGAATTAGATAAAAGTATCTTCGAATGGGTTTTGTTACAAGTCTGAGAAGCATTACTATTGTCTTCTTTTGCTTGCTTTATCTCACAACTTGAATCATTCTGTATTGAATTTGGCCAAGTATTAAAGCCTTGTTCACCCTGCAGGCCCGGTGCGATGCAAAATTTTTCGTGCCTGATTGTTTCCACTGTTAAGCTAATAGCTGTTCACACTTGCGGTGCGACGTGATGTGGTAAGAAGGCTTTAATCCATTGTTCAGATCGCACCACGCACAAGGCTTTAGGAAGTAAAAATTTTCCGAGATGCGAGACAGGACAAGAGAAAGCCATCCTTTGAGATTCACCCTGTCTTTTCCTTTCACTGCGGGAACAAATTGATAGAAAGCCTGCCAGGTGTATCAAACTGCTAACTTCTCTTGGCGCAGTTCATAAAAATAAGAATGACAACAGCATCAAGTGTAGGAACAGTGTAACCATATTGAGGTGACAGTATATTGACTTTACATCTTAAGTGGAAGTCAGCTGGGAATATACCAACTACAAGCCCATCAAAATGGTTGTATTTGTTCAAATACCCCCAGGAAACAACTGTCAGATATTTCACCTGATAGAAGTGATCTGTCAGCATGTGCTACATTTTCAGTCACAAAGTTAATACCCTGGGAATTAACCTGACATCAGCTCTTGCATCTTCTCTAATATTCATCGATAAATTACATCTCCCACCGGACTTAGGTGATTAACTTCAAGGCCAGTTGGGTTCATGTCCTCGACTTTTGATGCAACAAGTGGAGAATGGAACACAGAGTTAAATTTTGCCTTCAGGAAAGTCCCTGATTTTGCAACAACCTGATTGTGACAGCCTGATAAGTTGGCCTTGGACTTCAGTGCATTGTGACAGCCTGATAAGTTGGCCTTGGACTTCAGTGCATTGTGACAGCCGTGATAAGTTGGCCTTTGCATTTCAACACATTTTGACTGCCATGATAATTTGGCCTTTCACTTCAATGCATTCTGACATCCATGGCCTTGCATATCAATGCATCCTTATGCATGATATTAAAATGCAACTTTCAGATTACTTTCAGTGCTTGAACCTTGTGTGACTGAATGATGAACCACCTTGATTTGATGAGGTCAGTGTGGATCATGTTATCAACAACTGTTACCTTAGAGACGTTACAACTTTTACAGTCAAACTTCCTCAATTCTGGTCATTTTCATGCCATAAAGGTGCAGTTCCATAAATCTTGCTGATCGTTAGCAAGGACAGCTTTATGCATATGTCGTGTAGCTATGACGCAGGAATGATTTATCATGATTAAACTTCGTATTGTACACAGTTTAATGATCCATCTACATTACACCTAGTTTGACGTTTCCTTTGTGATTGCTGGTCTCGTTTTGTACAAATCTTGCATATAATGATATTTATGAAGGTTTATCTGCTTCAACATTTGGTCAAAATCAAATGCAAACGTGACTCACTGTCGCTTTGGGTCTGAATCATCGTTCTGGTCAATGACTGATATTCATAAAAGATAGCAAATGCTTTTACTTCAAGTTTTGCATTACATTTACTTTGTACATTGCTGTGCTAAACTTAAGTAAAAGCATTTCTAACGTTTATGAATACCAGCCAATGAAGTTAAGGCTGTGTTCTCCTCTAGAAGTTCACCCTGAGTTGGAATGGGTTAGAAGACAATTCGTCCTGAATTGTCTGGGAACGAATTGTGTTGGGATGAATTGTCCAAGGACAAATTGTCCATGGGGATGAGTTGTCCGGGGACGAATTGTCCTTTGGAAAGAGAGGAACATGCAGTGGAATGTCAGCAGAGTTGAGGTTGTAACCTTGAGAATTTCTCTTTTGCTCAGTTTTGGCTTTCCCTCATTTCGTCCAACTTGTAACCCCTCTCGCCATCAATGCAGTCACGACGTGGAAAGATTAGGTCTCCTAAATGGCTGTAAACACAGGTTATAGCAGGAATAAATAAAGACGTTCTTATTTATCCTGGTTATAGATATATTGCCCAGTGATCCCTGATTGACCATCGCCTCATTTCTGATAGATGAGATCACTCCCAGGAGCACTGCATGACGACAAGGGGCGGACATGAGGAAAATCATAACTAGTTTTTATTGACACATGATTGGAGTGTTTGATATCTGTTGGTAATCATGCTGTTGGGAATAATAACAATCGTCAGAGGTGAGAAAGAAACTGTTACCAATATGTTGATACTTCATTAGAACTTGTACATTATCTCTGCGTAGCCGCTTGTGAAATCACACGTGCACTGGAGGGTAACACCATAATGATGACAAAGACAACAACTTTGGAACTCACTTAACAATCTATCCAAGAGAAAGGGCTGCTCGAGGTGGTTAACCAAATGGAAAAGTCTTCCTCCTCCCTGGAGAGAGGTGTCGTCGAAATGGTTTCAGATGATCTTAAATCGGCGGAAAATACCGGCTGTTTGAAGATGTCTTTCCACTTTTTGGGGGCAAATGCGAACTATCACAGTCCCATTTGGTGGGTATATAGATGGTGCAACTTCATGCCAGTGAAGGTGCACACACACCTTTTGCTGTCCCTGACTCGTTGCCAGAGACTGCGATCTGTTAACGTCTTGGTTATTGCTCCCTTGGGTGCCCACTTGAGAAATAATGATGATTGGTTCTTGGCGCAAACAGAAATTGGTTAACTCAACATAACTTCCGACACGACAAAGTAATCCAGATGGAAGAAGGGACAATCCAAGAAGAAGATTGCATAGGCTGGCAGAAACTCACTTTGGAAAATGGACCCAGTTGGACATTGTATTATATGCACCGGCACCATCCAAGTACTGATGTGCTTTAAACTTCCAGCTCAGAGGCCAACATGCCAACCACTAGGCTACAAAGGAAATCCTCCATTGCTGGTGGGTTAGGGCGTGCCACGCATTCGGAACTTCCGAAGGCAACTGCTCGACAATTTCCGTACGGTCGCATTTCCCCTCGGACACAAGTCCAAGGCAGCCATCTTGAATGCGCAACGATTGCCGTTCGTTTCTGCAGGTAATTGTGCGGTTCGCCTCATCACACCTGCGCATTAACAAAATAGGGCACACAAAAACGTTGCGTTATTGATCAATAATTGGCAGATTGGGCGAGATACTGGTAAGTTTATATATAATATTATATAATATGGCTCAAATAATCCAGCAAATAAGGTTGAACATCTTAACAGGCCAAAATAGTTCCACGGTCGGTCACGTGGGTTTGTTGATAAACAATATGGCTGCCTTGGACTTGTGTCCGAGGTGAAATGCGCCGCCCAGTGACAGATAAGCAGTTCGCCTCAGGTCGTTCCGAATGCGTGCCACGGAGGCATAAATGGGGCTACACTGCAGGAATCAAAACCAAGATTGAGGGTGTCGTTCTGTACTGGCATTCCCACTGGTAGCCCAATTCGGACGCATCTTCTTGCCCTTTAGTTGACTGTGTGGCAGCTTATCCATTACATGAACAGTTTTTTAGGTATTCAGACCCAAACACCAGGGTCCAACTGTGTCACTGTTTGTCTCAAAGAGCAACAAAGGGGTGATCATCTTCCAACCATCACATTGGAGTCTCTTGTTGACCCACAAGTGGATTGGTGTGACGTATTCTTGTAACGTGACCCTCCTAGCTTCACCTTCCTCAGACAGATTTATCATTCTCTGCCCACTTTCTAAGAGCATAGATCATCTTGCTTGGTTATCCTCAGACAAGTCTCTTCTTTCCTGGTGAACTTTCTTGGTGACTGATTGGCCCACTCGCATTTCATTGGATGCCTCGGTCTCCCTCGAAGTGTAGTCCTAACAAACAGTCACTCAAAGCAGAATCCTTTTACAGTATTCACAATGGAGATATTCTGCTGTTTGTTTGCGAAGTTGCCAGTTCTGAAACCATCATCCCCAATAGCAACTGAAGCTGTAAAGGCTTTGGATGATTAGTTTGGGCTGCGGGCACTTGACTCCGTTTGTTCAGAATTGGTGGAGTGAGATGCGTGATGCTTTTCTGTTGGTGGTTCTTGGTCTGTGAACTGGTTCTGAACCTTCCGTACATACTTATCAACAATCCTTCTGTGGCTATTTTAATCATCATTACATCTGTTGCATGGACACTTGCATCTGAAGAACAGTTCAGCAAATGCTTTCAGGATGCTTCCAGGGAGACTGAAAAGCTCACCTCTTTGCGGAAGTTCTTAGAAGGTTTTGGCAGTTTATATGATCCTATTTGGTCTAGTCACACTTTTAATCATTCACCTACAGCAGTTGTGGATGATATGACTTAAAAGTTGTTCACTCTTGAACCAAATCTGATGCAATTTTTCTCATATACTGAAAAATCCGCCTGTTGATAAGAGGGGATCGCCGTCTAGGAGATCAAGCACGAAAATACCCTGACATCATGTTGGCATCATGGTGGATGGCTGCTGACGTCAGCAAGTCTCCTGCCTCTGTCACTTCAAAAATAAAATGACCACAGAGATGAGATGTGAGAGTTTGTATGCGTGTTAGAGATCCTCTTTCAGTTGTTTAGCCAATTTTCTCCACGTCCTTGTATTTCACCAAACAAGATCATCGTGTTTCATCTTTTATGAGCTCTCAGTGGCAAATCTCATGTCTTACCATCATGAAATATCAGTAGCTGATACGTCTCATTTCTAAATGAGAATAATCCTTTTCAATCCGATTGGCTTCTTGATTCTTTTGTTTATTAGCTTGTGAGGATTTGACTTCTCTTCGGATGTGATGTATTAAACCTGGTAGCCAGGTGTTTATGCATGTGGAAACAGTACTGAGATATAAGGGCATTTTTGCCCTGTGAATGAGGCCGTTGATGATGTCCAAGAGACACAAGTTTAAGCTTATGAAAGATTGTCAGAAAAATTTGAAAGCCCCAGTTTGCGGATTGAAGCTCCCTTGTAATATCCCCTTGACAGGGATCACTGAAAGATCAAAATTTCACAACATACTGTATTATGGAAAATAATTCGCCTTTATCATATAACCTTGGAACACTTTTTCCAGTTCATAGTCTTCAAAGCATTTGCCAGTCTCTAAGTTACCTTTGACTGTCTTTCATTGGAAGGTGACTCTCTCTTACAAACCTATCAAATCACAGCAGAACCAGAATATCTATCAAGATTGGTCCTATTATAAAGAGTGAAAATATAAAAATATGATCTTGGTGTTTCTGTTTATAGAATGTTCACAGCAGGGATCCAGGGAGGTCAGTCAACTTGATATTCAACATTTCTGTGACAAAGGGTGGAAAATAGGAAATGCCTTTGACATGAACAGAAGATGAACGAGGGGGTGACGAAGGGGGATAAAATGAGATCTTTTAGTGAGTTTCGCTGTAGAATATAAGTTTCTTTGCTCATTATCTTCAAGTTTCAGGTAGGCCACTCATCTTCCTCACAGGCCACTGTAAGTCAACGGTCAAACTTTAGGAGATTGACATCATCGGTGTGTGCACATTGAAAAATGGGTTGAGTCGACTCAGTTTATGCAGATGATGTTGTCGTCAGAGTTGGATGGGTAGCAGAATGTTGAGGCTTTAAATGAGAGGTTTACACTGCCCGCTAAATTAGAGGCAGACAGACTGTAATGTTTACAGTCCAAACACGAAATATAATTGGGTGCTGAAAAAAGAACATTGAAAAAAGAAAACCTGCTAACTTATTTCTACGATATAATATGAAGGTACGAGTTCCCTGGTTTTAGTCATTATTAGCAAAAAATAACACAACATGATGACACCGTAGTGTATTATTGAAAATAACAGTATAATACCCAGGGAGAAACTTGAACAAGTGAAGGGATTGCTTGTTATACCTGCATAATTGACTATGTGATAGACTCATTCCCCTGAGATAGGAAATACCACATATCATTGCAACACAAGGTCCTCGTATGACAGATGTATAGAGATGTTTTTTACAGATCAGTATCATAGAAACTGTTTCTACATTTCCCATCACTATAAATTGTTTTACTCAGCCAATTACAGCCATACTTTACGAAAATGACCGTGTAGTTAGCGGTTGTCACCCCTTCTTGGCCGTAAACAAGGTTCTGGATCTCCTAAAATTCTCATGTGGTGTTTCATTAAATCGAGAAAGAGGTCTTCCGAGGATCCATAAAATACATAAATGGAGACAGATTGACGAGTCTTAAGAGTTCACAGTGATAAAACTTATTTAAACTGTCATTTGCTACGATGGATTAAACCAGAGTTGAGGCACACCCATAAATTCCTGTGTGTTGTTCACTCGCTTTTAAGTCGTTAACAAGTAATTGTGTTATTTTCGACAACATTTATTGTGTTCTGCGGAAGGATGCAAGGAATGATGGCAAGAGTTACGGACATTGCAAAGTAAATTATAAATTTTCATGTGGAATAACATGTTGGTACGTGGTAATCAAGTTTCTGTGCTTCCTGTGACCTTCACGGTTGCAGGTTGTCGTTTCAGACCCAAAGATGTGACATTTAGTAGGGGCGAGCAGTATGAAGTACGGTTTTCTTTCACAGATCAGGGTCACCACATCGCATGTTAAGTACATGTACCTCCTTGCTGACACTAACCTAGGTCACTGGGGTCTCACAACCAAGCACAGACCTGCCCTTCTGAGCTGCTGCAGCCCTAATGACCAACTGATAATTGATGGTACCTGATTTGTTTACTTGCATGTGGTGTCAGTGATCTTGGGTGTGTCTAGGCAGCTGTTATTCTGTCTTCAGGGTCATAAATACAATCAGATATGCGATGACCTTCCCGACAGGTGTGTAAGACTTGTGATAAACATATTGCAAGCGACAAGTGGTTAAATCAGTTGAATCGGACATTTCCTCATGTTTGGGATCAGGAAATGAGAAAGCCTTTTACTTGCCCTGATATTCGGCCCAGGTGTCCTTGGTCTTGCTGTTAACGGCATCATTTCCTTCCTTAGTTCAGTCAGCCAAACCAATAAAACCGTTAGGTGAACATGGAGATTGAATAAACATATGAATATTTTGATGAAATTGACATAGTAAATTCAGCTGGTTTGTCAACTAAAGGGTAAAAGGTAAATGAAAGCCATTCAGTTTCTTTTGCCATCAGTGATATCAGTGACATTCCCTAGTGACACTTGCCATGCCAGTAGATCCAACTTCAAACAGAACAATTGGAACTGAGAATCGTTTTTTGCCATTTTATTCTGTATCGGAGATTTGCCAGGAAAGTGCATTAATGGATTGTCAGTTGCAGATTACAGAGCGCCCGAAAACTCGTATCCATCCACTTCCTGAATCTAAATTCATAAAGTACTTTACCTTTCTTTACAACAGTTATTAACAAAACATCATTTTTTCGCTTACCAATTGTCATGCAGACGTAACTGAAGTGGTACTTACTCAGTAAATTGATGGGTTGTACCCCACATGTTTGTCTCATGACCGACCCCCGAGGAACAAGCCAGCCAGACTTGATGAACTGTAACCTTACTGGTCTGGAAATCACCAGACGCGATGATAATACTACTAATGAAGGGATCATACATAATAATTTGTTGCGGCAGCGTCCATTTTGCTGAGTGCGTTTTCCAACCCTCGGGATACCAGTCTGATCAGGATAAATTCCGTCCCTTGTCCACTTTGGCTGACAGACAGACAGACAAATAGTCACTTGTTGGCCTCCATTCCAGTGGAGCCTGGATCTATAGGGCAATTCTCCAGGGGAAAAGTACCGGAAATACATCAGTTAAAGTAGTCTGCCTTGGAAGTGAGCTTTTTCCTGAAAACTTTTCTGCTCTAAAACATCAGTAGATTTGCAGAGAATGTGGTCACCAAAGCCAGCATGAGGAGAAAACGTCTGCAAATCGTTGAAATTACTTCTGTTGGAGAATTGCCCAATATCATTCTTTGTAGACGTGTTTGTGGTAAATGTCTTCTGTCTGGAAAACTTCATTGGCCTGGTGGTCACTGTACTGCCCTTCACCCAAGAGAGCAGAGGTTCGTGTCCATTATCTGTTGGATGTGAGGCCAGTGTCCTTCCTCGCCTACCATGTTTCTGTATTACCTTATACTTCTTATGCTCAAGTGTGTGCAGTCCGAGGGCAGGAGCATGTCCCAAATGCTTGATAGTCAAGATGATGTCCTTCATGCCTTATTGAATTTTCTTTCCAATAACCCTGCATTCAAGCCCAACAAGTCTCACCCATGCAAACCTGCCTGGCCACTTCAACTGACATACTGCAAATAGGAAGTACACTGCAATGACTTCAAAACTGGTTCCAATCATGAGTGCATTTATGAGTTGACAGTGACCATTACCTATACCCACTCAATCTTGCACCAGCAAACCTCTAAATCACTGCTATTGTTGTCTAAGTATCCCATTTGCTAGCTAAAAGCTTCCTTTATAAAGACTAGCGATGTTCTCATCCCAGTAGTTTGGTTCACTCAAGTAAGTGATGCTGATAGCCAATTGCTCTGCTTTTGTTGAACATTCTATCTATATATTTACTGATGAAGAGAGAGTGCCTTAGGTTTAAAGAACTGCAAAAGAAGACCATTAAAGGTTTATTGTAAGCTGTGCTGTATACTGGATCTTCAAGAATTGACTGGTATTTCAGAGGCTGTCGTAAACCTCTTGGAATTAACTATTGTCAGTGGAGCAGAGATAGGCCCCTAACCATTTTCTAGCCATGATGCTGCGGAAGAATTTATGACATGTAATCAGCCCGTGATGACAACCTACTCATACATTGGTGGTCCGATGTCAACAGCTCACTGTCTCCATTTGGTGATTTCCGTTCAGGCCAATAAGAGAGCAAATTAAATCCTCTAATCAGGGTTGTGGGACCCCATGAATACAGATGCCAAATGGGCGTCTAGGATTATTGCCTCCTTCCTTGGGCATGTGGAGTGGGTACAGATCTGAAATCTTTGTGGTCCATTGAAAATCTTTGTAGCCATTGATGCAGGGCTATCAGATCAATTTATTTCCATCGTCTTGTCGATGGTTGATCGTTAACATGGTCATTTAGCAGCTCAATGCTGAGTGCAGTAACCAGCTATATACATGTAATAATAATATTGTTCTACAGATGCTGTGAAGTTGAAGGTTTAACAGGCCCCCTGAATGTGTTAGGATTAGAAAAGGTTGCAAGGATCATTGCTAGGACCACCACTTACCGCAAGGCCAGAGACCCCCATCAGCAGCTGCAGTGCATGCTTCCAATACCTGATGGATAGAATGAAGGTTTGTAGAATGCCTCATGTTGGACCAACTCCCAGAGGCAAATCAGTTATCGCTTATAATCGGTAATCTTTGGCCCAGACTCGTGTTGGTATTGCTTTATCACGCGGCAAAACTCCGCATCTGTTGGTTGTAATGTGCCAAGTGGATGGCCAGAAAAGCTACAAGTCCTAATGGTTACCTGTTGATTTTATTTACCTCATCAACAGTTGTCTTTTTTGCTTCCCAATATCGACATGTCAAGTGGCTGCTGATGCTGGTGGTCATGGTGATCACTGTTTGAGTAAGGCAGTCACGCAAACATTCGAAAACTTTTACTTGCTGAACTGTTACAGCAACAAGCTTGGGATTGTTAATTTGATGTGGTGTGAAAGAAGCAGGTTTTTTGATTGCACATGTCGAAGGTTCCAAGAGTTGTTGCCGTGAAAGACACAGAAATTGAAATCTTTTAACTTGAAGGAGGTTGGCCCAACTCGCATCAGCTGAACCCAGTGGCTAACTTTCAAAAGGTGATAGCATATCTCACTCAAGTTGGGGAATGTCAGATGTTGAGACAAATTAACAGTTTGCAACCAATCATTAACCTGGAAAATCCATTACCATGAAGTAGAGTTATGATGGAGAAGTCCTCATGTCATGCCACAACTGCTTAAATGAAAAAGCTGGTAATGGTTTGACAAGTGGCCTGTCTGCAAACCAGAGACGTTTTAAATGACCAGTTACATGTGCACCAATGGAAAATTCCCTGTTGAAATGATAAAGCTCATATAAAAATGCCATTTCCTGCATTATCCAGAATCTTTAAAAAATGCCATTAGCCACAATTCACCAGATCCTGAAAACTTCTTTAAATATTCTTTTTATTTGAAAAGACCTCCTGGGCTTGTTAGCTGACATAAGAAAATAAAAAAACAACTTCTTGATTTTTCAATTTCAATATTGCATTTCTCCCAAAGCAGAAAATTTCATTAAAAAAATGTTTCCATAAAATGGAAACGTTCGCCTGTTGGATTTGCGGGATGTTTTTTCAGCTACAAAGTAAAGTTTGATATTTGCTTTATGAGAGTGGTCTAATGAAAAGAAGGTTTGTTTAGCCCTGAAGGGGCAAATCTTACTTTTCTATGAATCTTATTTGAAGCGTCCTTGTAACAACTGGCTTCGTCATGTTGCCGCAGGTTCCAGTGAGCCTTGAAGCTATTATCCACTACCAGCGTCTGGCTTGCGGGGCTCAGGCTCCCAGTTGTGATGAGGTACGGCCATTGAGCTCATAATCGGTTTGAGGCTGTTGTAACTGGCCAGCAGGTGAAGGAGACTAAGACGCTTACGAAAATTGCGCCAACAGTTAATCACCCTACGTGGCACCTCAAGACTCCAAGAGATTGGTCCAATTTGGTGGGTCATTGGAGCACAGCACGTTTTGTCATGGCCATGATATAATAACCTATATATAAAATATTAATCGATGCGGTGTATCAGGTTCAAGGTTAACTCAGCAATCTGGGCTTTGAGATGTGAGCAATCATTGGAGAGACTGCAGACGTATAAGGAAAAGGGGGCTTTATGTCTTGATCATCTAAACCTGATTTGGGACTACACCCAGGGTGCTCTCTCAATACATACTGAAAGACATTCTCTGTCTGAAGCATTCCACAATGAGAGAGTTTCCTCACAGGCACGGATCCAGGGGGTGCCCCCCCCCTTTCTGTAAAATTGGCCATGAAATTCTGAAATTTGGAGCAAATCATTGAAATTCACCACACATTTCAATGTTTCCAGCACAGTGCTCCCCCTCTTTTCCGAAATCTTGGATCGCCCCTGCCTCATGTGAGTTTCTCTCAATGTGAACATCACTGTTATTTGGTTCCATATGACTTATGCTGAGAACAATGTCATGTCAAAAGTGACAGTTCGAAAACTCTCATGTGGACTGGTGCTTCCAGAGCTGACATGGAAATTGCCACCATGATCAGTGTAACCCTTCACTGTGCAAAGCCCAAGAGTTCACCCCAAACTGACATATCAACAGAGAATGCCAACCAATCTCCCCATACCCTTGTCCAACATCACCATTTACGTATGATCTAGTTATTGCAGATTGCCTCTAGAGTGTGCTGCGGTGGCTAGCCTCCCATATGAATGAACATCAATAAATACTCAGTGGCTCGGCGGCCTGGGCTAAACTTGTTCAAGCTACATGTGATATTGAGGCTGATATTTATTGATCACGAAGTTTTCTCGGTGATAACTTGGGATAACTTCATTTGTTGGTGTTTTGGTCATCTGTCTGGTACTTTGCAGTGAGGCATATTTGAAGACTTTGTGATAAGCTAGATTCTTGTATTCTCCAGTTGATCTGGAGCTTTCTCCAGGGTTGGATATCTTGCTTACTTTTCTGA
>NMRB01000230.1:17737-52025 GCA_002633025.1 Notospermus geniculatus | reverse complement strand
CTATTTTGGCCTCCAGGGGGCGTTTTGTGAAAAATTACAAAGGGCTATATTTTGATAATGGTTTGAGTTATTGTGTTGAAACTTTGTACACATGTACCTCAAGGTTATAGCAACTTACAGATAGCATTTCGGTGAAATCTGGTTCTTGACATTGCCACCAGGGGGCCAAAACCAAAATCACCTAAAGTGCCATTTCTCCCTAACTACGAGACGGATCTTCATCAAATTTTTATCATGGGTATATCTAATGAGGATACATAACACTATACCCCAGTTTTTAATTTGACCTAATTTTCAAGGTCACAGAGGTCAAAGTTTGTCTGAAGTTACGAAATTGGCACTTCTTGTAATGGTTTCAGCTATTCCTTTGAAACTTTGCACATATCTACCTCTAGGCTATAGCAACTCACACACAAAATTTTGGCGAAATCTGGTTCTTGACTTTGCCACTAGGGGGCCAAAACTAAAAACGGATCTTCATCAACTTGTTACCCAATGATACTTTTATATGGCAATTTGGCATGTTTGTACACGATATGGCTTAAGTGAGATTGCTGATGATTCGTACAACTATGCTGTCAAGCCAAGCGGGCACAGTGCCATTGGCACTATTTTTCTGTGTAGTTCTGAATGATGTTTTAATAGTTGCTGTTGAAAAGTGTTTCTGTGAGGAAGAACATGAAATTCATCAGCAGTAAGTTGTTATTCTCTGTATTGTCAGAGAAAAAGCTGAAAGAATGTAAACTCCCCTGTCTGGTAAGACAGGAGTGTTACCTTTTTGACTTGAGCAATGGTGTGATACAGGAATCCCTCAGGCAATCAAGAGACAAGTGGATAGAGATGCCGTTGTTGAGATCTGATGGTCTAATGAAGATGTTTTGACGCGAGTGCCCTCATGGGCCCGTTGACTCTTCACACAGTTTATCATTCATCTCAGTAAGCAATGAATAGTTCAAAATGTTACCGTGTTCTATAGATCATGCTGGATCGTGGTGAGGTACAAAGTTAAGCCTGAACCCTCGAGAAGACAGCATTGTCACAAGTGCTGCCAACACTGATTACCTGAATGAATCTAACCTACTCTATCAGGGGTTGTTTCCTAAATGAAAGAAGCTGACTTATGGTTTGGTGTACCTCATGAACTTAACTTTTGACAAGGAACCCATTTCAATACGGAAAATACGAGCAACCTGCTCTCTTGAAGAACTTTGCACTTAACTCGCCATTAAGTAAATATCATAGGGAAAAGGTCTAATTGAGTATCATATTCGTGGAGTTTAAGTCAACATTGGTTATTTTATTGTGTTTTTTAGGAGCTTGCACTGAAATCTGCATCCCTGAGATAGCATTCAGCATTCATTGGTTGATGGCACTCATTGGTTGATTGCATATTTCTTTGTTGTTGACTGCCGGACGTGCTGTGGAAAGGTCATTGTGCTGCACCAGCGAGCAGTTGGATGTTGCCACTTTGGACGTGTTACTAATGTCAGCTATCTGATCATGAATTGCATGATTATGTCTCTTCTTGATTGGCAAAAAAGCACTAAAAAAGATGATAAAAGAATAAATGCTGTCTGCTGTCTGCGCAATGGAAGGGTAGTCGCCTGATAAAGGCTTCTCTCATTTAAGAGAAAAGCCTTTTTCTTTGTGATACCGTCTCTGCAATCATCAAAGTTGTCATCCCAGTTGTTTCCTCACCATGCACTTGGCAGTTATCCCCAAAGATCAATATCTCTTTCCTTCTCTCTGGTTGCTTCATTTGATGTTTCTTTGTTAAGTTGGTGAGATTTTCAGGACTTCACCATGATTTTCATCTCCTTTTGATCGTTGACACAAAATTGATGAGTTGAAAGTTGGGTTTGCGTTTTGGAAGATAAGTCATTGTGAAACTTCTCCCTAATTGAAATCCCTTTTCTAAGCTCATGTTTTCGTGACGTAGAAGAAAGTTATTTTGATTTTCAAATCTGATCACTTTCTGGTCTGAATGATGTCAATTCAAATCTTGTAAAGGCTAGAAATTTCTTACCAATCGTTGTAAATGATCTCGTCAGCTCAGACAACACCTTAAACAAGTTAAATGGATGGATCACCTTGGAGATCAATTTGTCAATATGTCTCGCCGCTGGAATTGATGTGTTAAGTCTGTCATTTAGGTTGGAAACCAGATCTGGGTGAGATCTTTAAAGTATTTGCCTCCCAAAGTTTCTTAGTTGTTGTCAGTGATGTCACTCCCCAAATCGCCATTGGCTACTTCACGTCTGAGTTGGCTAAAACTTCAATCACTCGGCTAGAATTTTCCCACATAAAAATCAATCCATTAAAATGGAAAATTTGGCCAACTGAACAGTGACTTGCCTATGATTTGGCTAAGACTAGACTGAATCTAATGCCATCCCATGGATTTCCAAAACTTCAGAATCCAACCCATTTTGTATGTGATTTAAATGCCAGCTGCCACTGAATGGGTTAAGACAGTGAACGTCCTTACTTACGATATCATCATTAACTGATGCCAATCATCTTGTCTTGTGGATAAAATATCAAATAAGAGATGCAAGTTGCATGCGATATTACTTGGTATCGTGATCTTGAAGAACGGAAAGAAAAGTTCCAAGCTGATGCAAGTATCATTTTGCATGTGATTATGGTTATTTGCTTTCTATTAATGGCTAATCATCAGTCACATTAATTCGTGGTTATGGTTTCTGTATCTACATGAATGGAGGATGTTAGGGTGTGGTCGTCTGGTAAGTGTTGTTCTCGTACACCACATCATGGCATTCCCTGATCCAGCAGACTTCAACTGTCAATCAAACAACAGACATCAACTGTCAATCAAACAACAGACATCAACAGTCAATCAAACAACAGACGTCAGCTGTCAATCAAACAACAGACATGAACTGTCAATCAAACAACAGACATAAACTGTCAATCAAACAACAGACATAAACTGTCAGTCAAACAACAGACATCAACTGTCAATCAAACAACAGACATCAACAGTCAATCAAACAACAGACATCAACTGTCAATCAAACAACAGACATCAACAGTCAATCAAACAACAGACATCAACTGTCAATCAAACAACAGACATGATCTTGATGATTGCCCGTTCATTGTCCACTTTTACCTGGATAACTGCTGAGCTGCAGATCTTGATAAATTTCTTAAGAATGTACCAAAGAATACCTGTGGCGACTGGTTTGAATTGTCCAACTTTTATCACATTGGTTACGGAAGTTTACACAACTCCACAGCGGGTTATTAGATTTGCTGAACAGGAAAATTAACTGATGATGTAAATCCTTTCAAGACCATCTCCAATCACATCCTTGACAATCATCTGAATGCTTTTTCCTTGGGAAAGCCACATCCGTTCTTCCTGTGTTGCCATCAGTCATTTCCGACTTGGTTTTCTGCTGCGTATGACCAGAACTTCATTCTTTGTCCGTTTTCTAATATTGCATGAGCCATTGCAGGGAATTGATACAAAAGAAAGCAAACAGTCTTGTCCTTGGTGAGATGCCTGGCCTTCTTGGATTTCTATCCATGGGAAGAATAATAAGATAAAACAAAAGATAATGATTTATGTTTTTTGGGGGCTTTAATGGCACTACAAGTTTCTTTATTTTTTCACTAAAAGGATTGCTCTTTTGAAACTAGCTGTGTAACCAATTAGAGCTTAATTAGAAGAGAATGCCTAAATAGCATTAATTAGTGTTCTAACATTGAGATGAGCCACTTGCTGTGAAAGACAATCAAATGGCTATATCGAACGCTATGTTTAATATCAGGGTATGGTATCGCATGATAGGAATGATATCTAATATGAATGAAGTAATGCACGGTTTGACTTCAAAGGTTTCTTAATGGCTGTTGGAATGATCTATCGACAGGTGTTCTGCGCGTGCCTTGTAAATGAAAGTCTCTGAGCTCTGTGGGAGAAGGATTCTCAAATGTAAAGTAACGCTTTATTTGGAATTTTTAGGTCATCTGTTGGTGCAGATACGAGCGGAAGATATCAGGGTTTGGTGTATTGTGAAACCCTGAGTACATGTAGCTGAGAATCCCTTCGCCGAGTACATTGACATTTTGTGAATGATAAAACTGCACATCAGGGTTTTCTCTGCCAGTTCCAAACTTTGTTTTCCACTTCACGAGGCAGGTGTATCCAGAGGGAACAAAACAGAGCCAGTCCTCTGTCAATATGTCCTCGTAGTCGTACCATTGTCGCTAACTATGCTAACTAGTTGGGGCGTCTGGCCATAAAGTAAACATGTCGTGTGATCTTTTGCTTGTCACCAGGAAACTTGCTCTTTGTAGACAACTCATCTTCAGTGCTTTGTTTTTAGTATTGTGTTGTATCAAAAGTAATAAAAACTTGCTCAGGTGTACTGACAATTTTATTTACACCATCAAATAAGTTTTTGTCAGTAAAAGGTGATGTTAATTCCCAGATGATGCCTGTTTGTGGAGGTTTATTTTGAGAAATACATAAGAATGAATACCTTCACCATCAAAAGGATTTTCTTTCTGATAAAATTTCCCGTTCACTCGAAGCAGCTTATCCTTTTCATCCTCTGCTTCCTATTCTTGAGATCATGATACGTGCTTAACTTCATTGCACAACTTTACTTTGAAATTTGATGAAGCTTTGGCAACACCTGTCATGAAAACTTGTTGGATCAGGATTTGTTCAGTGATTCACCAAATGGTTGAAATGTAAGAGTTATATGATTTCCTCTGGGGGAAATAGCTTTGATATCATATAAGCTTGTGTTGTAGCAACCAGTATCTACAAGGGATATTGTGTCAGGTCAGACTTGGCGAACCTGTTCATTTTCTTTTTCGTTGAAGTTAGTGCTTTGTGAGTATTTTGCTTCTCAGATTCTGTTAAGTTGGTTTTATGAGGTATTGGAGAGCAGTGAGTTTCAGCTTGCTGAGTCACCAGTACTTTGAAAAATATTGGGTTTTCCTTCTTTCCAACAAGATGTTACTCTGACACTGGAACTATCGGAATCTGCTGTTAGAAGTTTGGGGTACCGGTATGTATAATGTGGTCACGTATGTTGGACCATGTCCAAGAGAATCACCATGACTATACTTCAGGCTGTGTCCAATGTGTCACGATTGCGTGACCAAGGCGTCAGGGATCTGGTCATTAATAATGGGTATGTTGGTGTTGTCTTCACTTCTGGAGCATATACATGTATATAGCCTATGATCGACAGACACTGTGGTAACTGGCAATATTAAGAAGCAGAATATCACAGATGGACCAGGTCTAGGAAAACTGGTGAGAGTAACATCAGGGGAACATGTTGGAGGAAGATTTGATCAGCTGGAACTGGTAGGGGATGGGCAAGGCTCTTGGCACAACTTCCTGCAACAGCCCAATGTCCCAGTCGTAGGGCTCTCCCGGTCTGCCACACCCACCTAAAAAGGCAGCAGTTCAGACAGTGGCTGGAACCTAACTGTGGAAAGCTTCAGCTGTGGGACCTGACTGGATCTTGTTGATGCAAATGATGAATGGTGAAGATTCAAACTCAATAATGAGAGAACTCAAGAAGTTTGCCCAGATCTCCGAGTTGTTTTGACAGGTTTCCAACAGTCATGCGAGGTGCAAACTTTTCCTTGCTTTTTTGGTTGATGATTCAAAGAGTTGCCATCGAAATTTGTGATTTTATCATCGGATTATGGATCTGAACCATCTGTTGTCATGTCAGCAACACCTTCGGTTGCAGTGGGATTGACTTCTTGCTTCTTACAATCCTAGTCCGTTTGATGCTGTTCTGTGTCTTTGGGGATCTGGGGGATGTTCACCCTACGTAATGTAACCTTACCTTTGTAATGGTTATCGCATTGATGGAGTTATTTTCTACTCTTACGACTGCATAATTCCAGAGAATAAGGCTGCTGAAAGTGACACTAAGGACTCTTAATAATATTTAATGCTTCAGTGCTGTTTGACTTTGTCTAAGTCCTCATGCAGTATTTCTTACCTTTATTTGTTTCAAGGCGGAGGCAGTTATCCAGCATGAGATTTCATTTGGCTGTTTTGTGGTCTTTAACATGATTTTTCTCTGGCTGTCAACAGTGAATCGTACAGCTAAAGTTCTTGAATATATAAGAACTGGAAAGTGGTGATACAGCAAGCAAACAACCTGTTTAATGCCAGTCCTAGTCCAGCGTTACTAGACCTGATGATTGCTGGCAGTTTTCCTGGCCAAACTGATATGATATGAACCAGCAATGGATCAAGTATTACTCCAGAGTCAATACATTCTGGTATCAGAAACATTTTGAACTGCTAAGCACGGAGTAATTTGACCTAATCTACCATTTAACTTCCGGAATGCTTACTTAGTATTCATTTGAGATGGGCAATGAATATTATATCACTTCCTTCATGACGTCTAATTGCTCTCTTGGGATGTATCTTCATTCTTTGAATGCTTGCCAGCACCACACGACACTAAATGTATCTCACAGCTTGAAGATTTATTTGTTTTTTTAGCACAAAAAGATGTAAGAGCAATGTGATCATCTTAAACCCCATTGAAAATATCATAACTCAGAATAGTAATATGATCGGTTAATACCTTGGCTGACATGAAGGGCTGATTAATGTTGAGATATATGATGTTGGGTATCAAGTTCACCTTTCGGTTGTTTGTGCAATTATCGATTCTGATACGAATCATTTGTTGTCAACATCTTGTTTTCTTGCTATTTTCTTATGTCGTTCATTGCTATTTTCTTAAATAATGCTTGATAATTGATAATGTGGAGGGGAAAACAGCGATAGTTGGCATGTCAATGTGATTAGTCATTTAATAGAAAAGGGGGATTTTCGGGGTTGTTGAAAGAAAGATGACATTGATTGTTCTTGATACCGGTATTTCTTTGTCAAAGATCTTCAGAGAAGGCAAGTAAATCATGTTGCCAATTCCTTGGTGATTTGTGAAGAGAAATATCACCGAATCATAACCAGAACTGTCAAAAATGAGGCTGCAAGCGATTCTGTCAATGACATTTCAGCCAATTTGTCAATCATATTTTGGTTTCTCTGATCTTTAAACTCATGTCAAGATGTCACAGCAATTGGCTCCGGAACACGATATGGTTAGCAATATTGGATCGCTTCATTGTAGGAGTTTTCATCGATTTCTTTGTTGGTGATAAACAAATTGAGAGAAAAGTTGATGATGCTATATTGAGATGTGTCTGATGTTCACAGTTTTTGTACTTGGTGAACAATTCCTTAGCTACGGACTGTAATCTATTGGTGTCAACAAATCAACAAACTTAACCTTCGAGAGCTCTTGATCTTGTTATAAATGAGAGTATCAAACTGTTAAACTCCTTACTTGTTGATATCTTTTTGGTATCTAGTCTCCATGTTCTGTTCGCATTGGGTAGTCATTGTCAAAGAATCAAACCCAATGGCTTGCCTTAGGTATTCGTAAAAAGTTAGCAAATGCTTTTACTTAAGATCTGCAAAACTTGAAGTAAAAGTATTTGCTACCTCTTCTCCTTCCTTGTTTATTTCATATTTCTTCATTTGTTGCCAACACACAATCAGTAACCAAAGTTTATCGAGTATTGGAACAACGCATCTTCTCATACGATCTCAAGGAGTTTGGATTCATGTAAGCCTCTCTGTGGGTGGATTATTGGTCTGACTGTTGTCATTGATTATGTATCGGTTTAGTTTGTAGGAGAATCTCGGTGACAACCCTGGTAAAGGCCTCGAAATATTGTTAGATTGATATTTGTCTCAAAGGAAAAAGTGTCGTGATGCAGAAAAGAAAGTAAACAATGAAGGTATGCTAATCCCATAATGGGGAAGGTATTCTGATACTGATGTTTATAAACCCATCTTGACATATCAGGGCCGACGGTCACTTCGCCCTCCAATTACGCTCTTTCACGAAGAGTAGGAGTGATAGGAATGCTAATCGGGCAAGATGTTGTAAACCCTGGTGTATACTTTCTGGTTACATTGAAAAAAATCTTAAAAAACCAACTATCATACAGACACGTCTGCCTGCTGCGTTACTGCTGGCGAATGCTGTTCATCACCGTTTGTGGGCAAGTCTTAAGTGGCAACTCAGTTGTTGTAGCACTGGCACTGATATTTGGATAGATCCTAATATGTAAGAGGACAGTTTAGAGAAGATAGTTTGGTATAAAGCACCTTGGAAACTGCCGGGACTTGATATCATTCAATTAGTGAAGCCAGTTCACCTGCAGTGGACAATGACTGAATAGTCACGATTTGCATGTTGTTGTCCCTACATATTAACTTGTGTAGGTAATTCATTAAGGGATGTGGACAGCAGGGGATGTTGCATGCAATGTTTATCGTATCATTAAAGAAGTATCTAATGGAGTCATATCAGTCTGTGGACAAAGCATGAGGGATTATAACTTGGCCTTACCATGCAGCAACAGATCTTAACCCCAACCTCTTCAATTAAACACACTCATCTTTATTAGCAAAGTTTTGTAAATATACCGGTATTCAGTGTAGAAAGCTGCTGAAGACAATTAGTCAAGTGAAAACCAGTGCATTGCCAATATCTCTAGTTAGATAGGTAGAACATTGGCCTGTGTGGTGGTGATAAAGCCATGTGTGGTGAGCGAATGAAATGCAGGATTGTCTGGACCAGGAAGCCTTGATTCATTGGTCGTCAGTTATCAATCAAACATGGACCACTACTTCTTGAACATCACTCTGCAAGGTGGCCTTTCTGGCGGTCTGAATGCTTGTTGGAGGTCATACCCATATTGGAATAGTAAAAGCAGCCGAGTTTGACTGATTTTTTGGCTCAGCAAGCCAGAATATCTGACATTTTCTTTTGAATTTCCCTGTTTTATTCCAGTGTGACATTCCAATTAGAATTTGTTGGAGATGCAGGATTATCTTGAGATAAATTGACTATCATGGTGAAAAAGTGATAAAAACCAAATACATTTTAGGTTGATAAAATGCTGCAATCAAGATATTATTAATTTCTCTAATCATGCTGGGGATAAGATGCCATAAAATAACAGTAACGGATCCGGGGTGAGACCATGGGTGATTTAGAACAACATTTTTGTCTTGTGATCAGCCAGTGAGATTTCTGTCCATTTCTGAGTTTATGAAAATTTAACGACAATTTCTTATATTTCAGACACTGATCAGAGTCGGTGTTTTTAATTTTTGAATCGCAACCTTTAGATGCTGAATCTAAATTACCCCTGACACAATACGTGATTGATTGCCTCCTGAATACCGATGTCGCCAGCATTAGATTAACACATCAGGAAAGTCCTCGTTAATTACTTTACAGTCTTTGGTTGCTGATGTCCTGCAAGCCAATCAGCCCTCATCCACTCTGATTAGTTGTTCTGTATCAACATACAGTTGACCTTCCTTCCATTGGCACCTGTCCGACTGATGTGCTGTCAACAGACAACAAACAAGCAAAATTAAGGACTGGATTTGCAATCGAGGCTGATTTTAGAAAAAACAGGGAATGGACTTCATGGAGGATTCTGGTTTTGTTCAAATGCAAATTTGATCAGTGGAACTGGGTGAGGCACCAACTGAACAAGAGAGTTACCTTTGTTTGACTGAGCATTATGGCTACACAGAGTGAATGCAAAAAGGATTTAGTACCCAATGGAGCTGTGGACATTTCTTCTGATGAGTACATTTCTTCGGAAAAGTGTTTGAAGAGATTCACGTCAACCATCGAAAGAGTATTTATAGTTCAATGGTGTTAGATTGGGAGTCAAGGCAACTAAGACTGAGACTCTACCGCACCTCTCTAGATAAGTCATTTGGTCGTTGTTGACAGTTACCATGAAGAATGAATGGTTGTCAGAACTTCGATTACAAAAGTCACAAAGATACAGTTTCAGCCCATAATGTTAGAAACGGTAGACTGAGGTAGGTCTTATAGGCAGTGTGGCTGTCTCTATGTTACCACTATAAGACAAGTGGCCAGGAAAGAAAGCCGCACTGTACCGTATTGATTGAAGCAAGTAGAGGAACTTGTAGAACAAGTCGATTATTGGATTCTTATGAATCTAGAATTCCAATACGATATTGGGGCTCAGCTGAATCAGGTCTTGTGACTCTGGTGAATATTGAAGATATGAAGTGGTTCCTCTAATTGCCACATTAGTTGGAGATGCAAAAAGTTCACTGTTGACTTCACTTAGCAATTCAAGATGCATCCACGGCTGATTTAGAACAATTGCCAGGAGCCTTATTGGTATGTGATTTGTGTACAACTTTGAACCAGGAAATATGTTACTTGGGAAAATCTGTCACGAACCCCACGCAAGATTGGTCATTTGTGAAAATGTGGTTGACCATGACCTTGAAATGACTTACGTATTCATGCACTCATTATCCGGTCAGCAGTTCCTGGTGGTGAATCAAAATTTCGTAGGAGCGGCAAGCCAAATTACAGAGGCAGTTCTGTGTACCGGTTTATGGCTTTAGCTTCGTGGAGGCGTTTTTACCCCTCCACAAGTTCACGATTCCACTGCTGTAGATAAACCTAATAGAAGTAGATTAATAGCAACCCAGTTTCTGATGTGAAGCACTGAAACTTTTCTTCAGCATGTTTGAAGTGCTAATGGCTATCCTCATTAAAATGCATCAGTGGTTCTCCACACCACAGTTTCAAACCCATTTACCAGCTAATCTAATTTCAAACACATTTTGCATTCACATATCTCATGCGATGTCAGAAGAGAAACAGGTTCTGTGGCAACTTGATAATAGATGAAAAAGTCATGGAGACTCTTTTGGATGCCGGTTATGGCTGGAAGTCCCAGTGGATAACTTTCCATCTTCAGAGATTGGCCTAAATTTCACCATTTGCAACTAGTTGGAGAGTCAGCTACATGCTTTGTGACATCCCCCAATAGGTGAGTTATCCATCGCGGAATGCAAACCAATGACCTTCATTCTCCTTGGAGATTTTTGCCAGAATCTATCTGGAGAATGAAGAAAGCACAATGACCTTGTTTGTTCTCTGGTTTGAAGCTACAACCTTCAACTTATAAGCCTGAATCCATGATCACCAACACTCCCTAATTTGAATTGTAGAACTGGAAGCATGTCCAGTATAACCAACTGCTGTTTCTCAATGGCCATCGGCAGGTTGTAATCTTCGCCTGAGAAGTCCCTTTTGATGTTCTCGTAATGAGGGTGTGGTCAGTTTTGTTCTTGGTCAATCAGCAAGGTGACCAATTTGTTAATGTGTAGCCATGATTACTTGACTAACTTACGATGAGGCAGAAATGATCGGAAATAGTGGGGTAGTTTCAATGGCGTTCATAAAGGTCATGTTCAGAACATAGAGAGCTCCTGATTTCTAATGATGTATCCATGTATCATGTATCCATCATCGGCTGATCAATGTTTGACCTAACTGTACGGAACCAGTGCTTGTGGGTCTTCGAGGCCATATATTGTTGTCTTTTGATTGGGATAGTTGTGGCTTTGCTTGACATAGGCTGAAATCTCGATTCATTTCTGCTGTGAAAACTTCTGTGGTAGGACACCGTGGCTTGACAAGATGCACTAATCATTTTGAATATTCTTTTCTATACCCTGCAGCCACATTTGGCTCTATGTCCTATCCCTCTGTGTGAGTGTAAAACTGGTGGACTAATCAAGTGGAATCCTTTCATCTTTGGAATTACAGTACTGTCTTATTCGCCAACTTTCTACGAGAAGAAAGGATTAGCCAACTTGCTTTCACGACGTAGCAACTTCCTGCCTTTATTTGACAGAGTACCAGTAGTACTCTAATGGAGTAAAATCTCCCAGTCTCCCTTTGTTCATTTGTATTCTAGATGACTTTTCTCCTGAACATATTCTACACACCTCACGACAAACCAAAAAGTATTTTCCACCAGATGTAAAAAGGTTGTGTGGGCAACTCTGCATTTTGTCGGCACAAGTTTTGTTCCCTGTGGAGACAGCTTCAGGCTAAGGAATAGCTGAAAACGTCCGTCTTTTGGAAAGTGCTACAGGCAAGGGAGTTTGCTGATGCAGTTAGATTTTTCTCTGTGTAAGCAACTGCTTTTGATTGTAAAGTTGGATTCCTCATTCTGCATTTGATAGCACCAATGGGGCCTAATTTTTCAGTGAAAGCCTTACTACGTGTTTGATCGTGGTGAGAAAAACCAGTTTGCGTCTTCTGAATTTGTTTGATCGAGATCAGGATTACGTCAACCAGTAAACTAAGTGAGATCCATACCTTTTGAGTGCACTTAACCAACTCCTTCAACCTTTAAAGGAGCAATCTACTCGAAAATTGCCACACTCACTGAGATAAGCATATCTGCAGCCGACAGCCACTTCTATCACATCAAAAGCGACCCATCGGGGCAGGCACAGATATTTTCATTTATGCAGCGATGCGCACAGAAAATCAGTTTCTGATATTAGTTACATTCAATTTGGTGCAACGTAAATTCATTCCTATCAGTTGTGGATGCTCCAAGTGGCGAAGTAGGTTTTCAACCTTCGTTCATTGAAAAGGTCAGGTCACTTGAGGGAAGATGTCTTATAATGCATTCTCTGACCTTGGGCAACTTGCAACCTTTGCAACTTGTGTTTTATATCTTTTGGCTTGCAATATCCCAATGGAGTTCTCTGCTTTCCATATTCCTTCTGCGTTGAGCAGTTACAGTGTCGCCAGCCTCTTGGTGTTAGAACATCCCAACAAATACCTGAAAAAAACATCTTAGCACTAATGATGCTTCATCAGTAATGCATTGAGAGCATAATTGCCTGTGTGTTAGTACTTCCTGGTGGTGGATTATATTGCTGTGTTCTGACATAGCCAACCATGATTGATGATGCTGGTTGGGCGGAATTGTAATGACACCTGCCCGTTCAATAATCCAAGTGGTGAGTGGACTTGTCTCTAAGTACTGAGACTGTCATGATTACATGAACTCCAAATTCTCTCTGTATTCCCTTGATATAAGAAAGTTTGGGTCCCTTCACAAAGTATGTTGTGGTTGAAGTTTCCCAACTCAGCTCATCACAACAACTCACTAAATGACACTGGTAATTGCTGTCAAATAGCTCTTCTCTCTCTGCCAGATACTTTCCCGCATCAGCAACCTGTGATGGAGAGCCTGCCTCAAGGGACACCGCTGACACGTATCAGTGGTATTACCATCCCCCAAGAGGCTTGCCACTTCCATTGCTAATGCTATTAGCATGATGACCTACGCCAGTGGTAAGTGTTGGACACTAAGCTTTGTCCATGTTCCTTACATTTAGAGTTGGCAGAGATTCTGATCTTTGGTCATGATTGGTTTGGTTAATGCCACCTATGTGTCGATGGTTGAATGTTTAGATAGGGGCTTCGTCACATCTGACATTTGTAGTAATGTAGATTGAAGAGAGCTAAGCACCTAGGCCCGAGATTCAATAGTTTGCAACTACTGTGACTTTTGAATGTTCCCACATTGGTACTACCCGGTAGCTGTCTTCAGGGCTGTAACAAAGCATGATCTGAAATGGTAAGTCAAACTTGCCAAGAGAACAGTCCTGATAGCCGAGGGTTATCGCAGGTCCCGGGTCCAAATCCAACCCGGGCCTTATGGGATTTCATTCCTGACTCTTCACATCTGTTTCATGGGGACAGTAAGCATGGTGCCTTGTATCTTGTTTCTTTGCAACGACAAGTAAAAGACCCCATCCAAGTGCGGAACATGAGTAGCTTGAGATGGCCTCTTCCGCACTCACCAGGGCTAGTAATGCTATGGCTTCAGCCGTGAGGGAAAAATGTAATACAAATGAAATACCACATATTCAACTCTTCACCTCCACATGATCTTTAGAGGAGTGAATTGTCAATTGAAGCATGTCTTGCTTGCTTCCTTATTTGTACTCGAGGCAGGTATATGGCCAAGGTGGCTTATTTTCATCAAAGGTTCATGGTTCATCAAAGTTTGAATGTTGTTCTGAGAAGTTTGTGTGTGTTTATCTGACCGAGAACAAGTCATACTGTGTCACGATGTTGATATCTAAGCTCTCTATCGAAAGGAGCGCAAAAAATTCCTTCACTCTGTGATCTCTTCTTGCCACTCAAATGATTGACTGATTGAAACAGACAAGTCCCGAATCGTCTGCTCGATAACAGATGGCGTCATGGCCTGGCGCAAGATTTACAGCCTATCAACACGCTGCTTTCAGAACTCTTTGGCCCGTTGGCAACGGATGTTCTTGTGCTACCATGGCTACAAACCGCTCGGCCAATGAAAAAGTGTCTCAGGCCAGCTTGGTTACCGGTTGCTCGTGCTCTCATTGGTCGACTCTCTCAGTGCCATCTGTTGACCAAATTTTACGAAGTTAAGCAGTTGTGGAGAGCGGGTAAACCGTGAAGGGGGCGCGGTACACAACTGCGTAGGGAGTTTATGTATTCCTTTGATATAAGAAAGTTTGGGTCCCTTCACAAAGTATATTGTGGTTGAAGTTTCCCAACTCAGCTCATCACAACAACTCACTAAATGACACTGTTAATTGCTGTCAAATAGCTCTTCTCTCTCTGCCAGATACTTTCCCGCATCAGCAACCTGTGATGGAGAGCCTGCCTCAAGGGACACCGCTGACACGTATCAGTGGTATTACCATCCCCCAAGAGGCTTGCCACTTCCATTGCTAATGCTATTAGCATGATGACCTACGCCAGTGTTAAGTGTTGGACACTAAGCTTTGTCCATGTTCCTTACATTTAGAGTTGGCAGAGATTCTGATCTTTGGTCATGATTGGTTTGGTTAATGCCACCTATGTGTCGATGGTTGAAAGTTTAGATAGGGGCTTCGTCACATCTGACATTTGTAGTAATGTAGATTGAAGAGAGCTAGGTACCTAGGCCCAAGATTCAATAGTTTGAAACTACTGTGACTTTTCAATGTTCCCACATTGGTACTAGCTGTCTTCAGGGCTGTAACAAAGCATGATCTGAAATGATAAGTCAAACTTGCCAAGAGAACAATCCTGATAGCTGAGGGTTATTGCAGGTCCCGGGTTCGAATCCAACCTGGACCTTATGGGATTTCATTCCTGACTCTTCACATCCGTTGAATGGGACAGTAAGCATGGTGCCTTGTGTCTTTTGTTTCTTTGCAAGGGCAATTAAGTAAGAGACCCCATCCAAGTGCGGAACATGAGTAGCTTGAGATGGCCTCTTCCGTACCCACCAGGGCTAGTAATGCTGTGGCTTCGGCCGTGAGGGAAAAATGTAATACAAATGAAATAACACCTTTTCAACTCTTCACCTCCACATGATCTTGAGTGAATTGTCAACTGAAGCACGTCTTGCTTGCTTCCTTATTTGTCCTCGAGGCAGATGGCCAAGGTGGCTTATTTTCATCAAAGTTTGAATGTTGTTCTGAGGAGTTTGTGTGTTTATCTGACTGAGAACATGGCCTACAGGACTGCAGTCCTTCGACCACATACTGATGATGATGATGATGATGATGATAACAAGTCATACTTTGTCACGATGTTGATATCTAAGCTCTCTATCGAAAGGAGCCCAAAAAATTCCTTCACTCTGTGATCTCTTCTTGCCACTCAAATGATTGACTGATTGAAACAGACAAGTCCCGAATCGTCTGCTCGATAAATATACATCATGTGATCCTGTCAATCCAGGAAGAGAGCAAGATTTTAAAATGATCAACAAGATTTCATCGTGTGAGACACATCCAAGATTCTTGACGAGTTTTACCACAATGGAAACATCGATCGAATATCTGATGAGGCTGTGAAGAAGTCTGTGATGAGAACTTCCGGGAATAATTGATTGAGTATTCGTCTGCCTTTGACAAGTCAGGCGTAGATGACAGCAGCAGGTACCACAGTGTGAAGTCAATGATCATGCAGTCAATCTTAGAGTCAAAAGTCACGTCTGCTTCTGGTCCTAAGTGGCTCTTTTCAAGTTGGTTGGTCTAGAAGCTGTGCGTCTTGGGAAATATCCTATGATGTTCGTGTTAACAAACAGTTGTGGTGTCTAGAAATGCATCCAGACCTACGAGTGGTTTACTTCTACATCACCCTTTCCACAGTCTTCCCAGAGGAAACAAGCCCACTGGCTGAGCTTATGAATAATTGGGCACTGAGGGGCCGCAGGGTACAATGCAGCTGTCAGAGCTTGTCCACCACCACCTGCCTCGAGGTTTGAGAGTTGCAGTTAAGCTGTGGGAACTGATCCTGAGATAATCAGTGGTTCTTAGCGGCCTCCCAACATACCATTCGTGTGGTGATGAAGGGAGTGGGTGCTGAGAACCACTGATTAGCTGATGATGTCCGAAATCGCCACACCAGATTTGGCTACCATACCTCTTCAGTGTGTTCAACCATCTTTGGCAACCATCTGGAACTACATCGTTCTGTCTTCTACCCTAGGTGAATTTGGCTTCATCCAGCCAACTTGGGCATCTATCATTAGCAGTCCGTCAATATTGACAGTGGCATTACGAAGTTAGAAATATCAACACATAGCTATCAACAGATGGCTGTCGAGGAGACCAAATATTGATAGGGATGATTGGTTTGGTCAACAACTGATGAAGTATTGACAGAAAGTGCAAGTGCCTGTCATCCGTCTATCTGAGGGTCTTTACCATCGGATGGAGTAGAAAAAGCCCCCTAGATTTAAAAAAAGACAGAGAGAGGTAGGCTTTCATTCAAATGTTCTTGATGTGGAGCAAGAAGTTAGAAGTACAGATGAGCCTGCTGCAAGATCATACTCAAAAAACTTTGGAAGTCCAATTATGACCATTATTCTCTCAGGGGCCTCCATGTATAGAGTTACTTGATCCAATTTCTCGGTTTTAATATGATACTGTTTCTCTATTTCCCTATTGACTGGATATCTGCTGTGGCATTGAATGTTGTCGCGTCAACAGATACGAAAAGCCAAAAATATTTCGGAAAATAGCCCTTTCTGTCCTTTTCTGCTCGTGGTAGAGTCTACGTTACGTCAGCTACATTAGGAGTTAGTCTTGTTTAGACAATGGACATGTCACATGATTTTTATCTCACTATCAGCTTGGATGGTACGAGTCAGACCCTTACTACCAAGAAAAAACAGTGCACGTAGTTGACATTGGTACCGGGACAGGGTAATCTTGTGAACTGTCGGGAAATTTGATTGGTCTGTCACGTTGTGGGCTTCTGGGCGGATATATTTGGCGCCGTTCATATCAAATTTTGACAGGGAGAGGGTGTTGTGATAATTACCCAATGAGAGAATAAGCTACGTTGTTTTTTGCATGTCTGGACCATATGTCATAAATTGCCTTGGATGCCAATTGAGGGAGATCGGACATTTTGCTGTTGATGTTAATATTTTTATTTTGGGGTGTCGCAACTTATCTGGAATACCTGAATTATCGACGTTGTGCGAAAATGATGCTGTAGCTGAGAATGGATGAAAGTTAGGAAACATGAATGCATGGCCTCTTGTATGCTGTTTCCGGAAAGTGAGAGTTAATGCCCATGATCTTGGCAGGCAACGATCTGGAGCGGAATGTTATCAAGCTACTTCCGTGGCTGTCCATCCCTTTGGCTACAATTACGTCACTGTTTGATGTCTTGATGTCCTTTTTCTCTCGCGTCGTTTTCCCGTTCGATCCTGCTGGCTGTATGACAGTAATTATAAGGGATGAGGGACATCCATGATGTTTTTCTTGGAGATTAGTCGAGGAGACAATGTGTTTTCCTTCATAATTGGATATTGACCAAGCTAAGTCTGATCATGATGGGGTTCTGTAATAGGAGATTGTACAGAGGGCTATCACAAACTTCAGTTTGGCAATGGTGTGGACATTGACAGTAGGAAAATTACTGTGGACTTAGAAATTTGAACCCACCAATGTGATATAGCTTACGATAATTGATGTAGCTTAAATGGTCTGTGTTTGGCCTGTTTCAAATGTCACACCTCTCTTCCACAGTGGGACCTCATTGCTAATTTCCTTAACGATTGCAAAAGCATTTCACTTTGAAGTGTCCTGATGAAGCACCTTCATATATACCGCTATTATGAATGGACATGGTTGATAAAATCGTCAATGGTGACATACATTGGCAAGCGACCGATATTGAAATGAAGTAACTGATACAGCGGGGCATTACTAGTTCTGAAGTGATAATCGTTGTCAATTGATTCAATTGAGGTTTCTGGTGAGGTAATCAAGTCTCCCATCATTACGCTCCGAATGAAAGCTCTTGAAAAATGGACCCTCAAGCAAAAGGAATGTTCTCCGAGTGCCAGCATCTGAATTTCTCGTCTTTGTATTCTACAGATTGCCTGCATTCGATGATCTGTTTTTACGGGCAGTATCTGCAACATTGTCTCATGCAGACTCTCCTGATCGACGATAAAGAAACATCAGAAGATTTTTTTGTGAATTTGTAGGAGTTTTGATCGGGGATTATTCTGTGAGTTACTGAAGAAAACAGCAAAAACCTGCTTAAAAAAAGCAACATTAGCAATAAGTCGGGGTGGACGCCATTTCATATTCTGTGACTGGTGTGCTGGATAAGCATTTTGATTCCTGATGTTTGCTTTCAGTCTCGTGTTCAGCTCTCTCAGGAAATGGCACCCAGATGATGGCAATTTAACGAGCAATTCCATTGTGTCTGATTGGGACAAATGTTGGTGCCATCAGAAATTTGTGATGCTGATTCCCGTATCATGGACCACTTTTAGTTCAAAGGTAAACAAAGAATGAAGGAGAAGGTCACATTTTCATTGTTGATGACTTTGAACAACATCAACATCCTGTTTTAATCATGCTGCTTTCGCAGAATGATTCATTTTATGATTATTTTCAGACAGAACAATTATTTCTGGCTAAGAAATCAATGAAGACTCAACAGTCTTTGAACAAATCGTTCTAATGTGTTATCATCAGGCACTCCTCCCTTGTTTTAATTAGTAGGCAACTGTTAATGCCCATTTGAATTGTCTGTATTATTCATTCAAATGTCAGCAGACAATTGGAAAGGAATTTAATCCTGCCTGATTGAAAAGTGAGTAAAGACAATGTTCTCATGCAGTTCTCTTACAGCAGATTTTCACTAGAAGTGTGAAGGAACATGGTTGGCTTGAACGCAAAATGGCTCAAGTGCAGTAAAAAGCTTTCACCAAATTACGCTGCCAGTCTTATCCTGAAGTAAGAACAAGATTCTGTGAAAAAGTTTCCTCCTACTACCGCTCGTGTTAGCCATGAAGTGTAATTAACCTCCCATCGTCTTCTTCCATCAAGTCGTACATGCCACACGCAATCCTTCTCCATATCACCACTTTTACATGCCATATCCCAGCACGAGATCCAATCTTTCATCATTAAAAAATCATATAAACGGTAAAAGTTTAAGAACACTCGCTGTTGAGGTGTGAAGTTCCATTACTTTCTCTTGTCATTGCTAATGCCTTATTTCTCATCTATTATTGACGAAATTCAGTTAAACTACTCCCCCATTAACTTCTATCCACTGTGGATCCGCTCGCAATAAGAACCACCAACAGTTTTTTTAGTCATTAATTATATTGTCACTGGGTGTTCTGGAGGATGAATGTTGCTTATCTGATATGTGCTCTGGGGTTCTTTCGTGCTCTTCATATTTTGATAGATTTCCAATAATTAGTTGTTAAAAACATGTTTCGATGTCCTTATTGGAAGACTAGTAAGTATTTTTCACAGTAGGTGCTTCAGAATTGGACTCGCACACAGTGTGAGTGATATCAACACGAGGCAACACAAAGCATTCTATCTAATATCTGGACGGAAATTCTCAGGAGCTCTTGGCACCCAGATTCCCCCTATCCCTCATGAAAAGGTAGCACCAGCATTGCAGCCCAGTTGCAGTGCCAGAAGGCATTAGTACCATTGAGGCATTGGTCCACATGGAATGAACCAAACGGAGCATTGAGATGACGGAGGATACTCCCAAAGAACCGCTGTGACAAACATGGGAAGTAGAAGGTCACTGCACCTTAAGTTCTCTAATGGAAGTGTCATTCACCTGTCTAGACAGAGCACGTGTCGCAAGCAAATCCTATTCCTGAAATCCACTTTAATCTCCAATATTTGTCAGCAACATCCTGATAAATGCGGTCCAGGGTGATTATATACCATTATCTAGCAGGGCACAGCATCGTTATCTATACTATAATGGACGGTAGCCATGTTGGATTTTGTTATCAACCTGAGTTGACCTGTTTATCTGCTATACCTTGCTATGTAATGACTGTCAGTGGCATTGCAGCCCAGTTGCAGTGCTAGGAGGCATTAGTACCATTGAGGCATTGGTCCACATGGAATGAACCAAACGGAGCATTTAGATGACGGAGGATACTCCCAAAGAACCGCTGTGACAAACATGGGAAGTAGAAGGTCACTGCACCCTAAGTTCTCTAATGGAAGTGTCATTCACCTGTCTAGACAGACCCTGTGTCGCAAGCAAATCCTATTCCTGAAATCCACTTTAATCTCCAATATTTGTCAGCAACATCCTGATAAATGCGGTCCAGGGTGATTATATACCATTATCTAGCAGGGCACAGCATCGTTATTCTTTCTAATTAACTCTTGGCCAAGCTCTGAACGATCATTTGGCTAGACGGAACATACCATTGGTGTCCACTCCAGGCTATTGTTGTCCTCTCAGTTGATAGATCTACTGATGACTTTTGACAATATTGCAGACTTTCCCAAGGCTGCCAGTCCATCAGCTCTGAGAGGGAATGACAATCAAGAAACTATCAAGGCTCAACTGGCAGCTGCTCACATTCACCTAGAGGCTGGTGTTTGGAGTTCCTTCTGGACCTGTTGCTGTTGCTGAGTCAGGTCAACCTCAATGGAATGATCTGGCCAGCTGGGAGTTGGATCTATGAATGTCAGTATGTCAGGGCATGTCCACACAGTGATGGGCCACCGGGTTGACAGCACCTCTTAGAAGACTTGAACCGGCTGCTGATGATGCTGGAGGAGAGATGCTGGAGTAATGCTGGACGATGCTGATGCTACTGGCAGGGAAGGCTTGGCTTCCTTTTTGCCCACAAGCCAGGAAGTGGCAGCTGCTGTAAATGAGAAGCTAACAAGCAGGCAACTGCACTAAATACATATCTACACCTCGTGGCTTTGCTGCCAACAGTCCTGAGGCATTTCACGTATTTGATTCTTATAACATCAGCAGATTTTATCTTCATGATCATGTTGTTAAATCTTACACCTGGATTCAACTTTGATTGCCAGATGGAATGTTAACAGTCATAACTCCAGTCTTGTAGAATTTCAAGGAACCACCTGTTGCATGCTTGTGGGCATTTGTTTCATTCCAATACACCAGGCACCAGATTGGTAACTACGATAACAAAAGATGGCGCCTGGATGTTATCAGGGTGGCGACCACCCAGTTTGCAGAAAATAGCTGCAACTTCACCAAATTTTTAGGAAGTTTGGGAGAAGCTTTCCTCTTGTTTCTTGAAATATGATTCGTTCCGTATTTCTGTAGGAGGCCGTTGGTGTTGCAAGAAGGAGAGTGTTTACAAAATGTTGTGTGGTCTCTGATTTCACCTGCGCCTTGTAAACCCTGAGCAGATCTGGATTCAAGGACGATGCAAATTAGTTTTTGCTCTTGGCAGTAAACCTAATGACTCCCTGTCTTTGATTAATGTTGGATATGAGGATTATTTATAAGGCTGGACATGTTGGGAAGCCTAGAACTTCTTGGCTTGGTTCAAGGATGATAAGTTAGTCTTGTTTTTGTGCTTGATACCCTAACAGCAGACGTAATTATCGTGTAAAGATCCACTCATAATATACCTTGTGTTGGTCACCACGCCAATGCTTGAAAAGCCAACGATGAACAAGTTTTAGAATTCAATGGAATATTTTTACCAGACTGTTGCAGCTCTCAAAAAAGTGATGTCATTGACTTTTGCCATTTCTAACTATCAAAAGCTGATGGTTTTTCCTCAAATCCAGTGTAAGCCTCTTATTATGGGAGGCAATTTTGGGGCAAAACATCCTTAATGTCTGAGCAGTATTTTACAGAAAGCTTATTTGTTTGGGATGAAATAGGATTATTGGGAAAGGAAGGGAAAATAAAAGGCTGCTGGTTGCGGAGTGTCTATCATTCTGTGACCAAATTTTCTGCTGTGAGGATTTGGGCGGATTGATTGGTTGGAGTGTTGTGCCTTTCCAACAGCTGCCGTCTGCTGTGTCTCTCTGGACCAATGCAGGTCCAAACAACAATTTTGTAAATCCTGAAAGGAAACGAATTGGCAATGAAAATGCAAAAACTTAAAAGATGAGTGCTCATGTTTCCATTTGATAGAACTCAGTTGTTGTTGTTCTTGTCATCTGTCTCCTTTCTGAGAACAGGTCACTTTCATCAAATGACTTAGCGCGCTATTCACAGTGTCAATATGCTAATAGTACAGGGAACATCTTTGGTTCGTTGGAGTCGGTTGCTTCCTATTGCAGTTGCTTGATTAGACCTCGTTTCCTCATCATTACCATTGAAAGTAATTCAAGCAGTAACTCGACGATTGCTGGCAACATGTTCTTTGAAGGTCAAATGTCCCGCGCGCTCTGGGTTGGACTTGGATTTCACTGTGAAGGATGTCCATCAGGTGTAGGCCTACCTCTAATTTAGACACCCGCTGTTCATCTCATATCCATGAAACCGTCGACCACTTTTCCCGGCCCTCACTGTGAGTAGAGCAGGTCCAGTGGTGTTTCTGCAGTCTTTCCTTCTGTCCAAAGCTGGTTTGGTTTTATGGCAATGTTGGATACAAACATTTGTCACCAAGTTTTAAAAAAGTGTCTCAGGAACCTGGGTCCTGTCACGTATTCGCGCACCACACCAATCTGGCGATAATATTTCATTCCAGTGCTGGTAATCAGCCAATCTTCAGTGGCTCAGACGACACCATCAAAGGTAATTCAGGACTGGTTTTCACTGGAAAGTCACCCAAAACGATGCTTTCATGTAATTGGAAAGGTCATCTTTCAGGGCAAATAGCATCAAAACATCATCTTGTCACTTGGTATTATGTAACTCAGCCAGATTATCCCAGGAAAGGGCAATTTTGACCTATCAAGTTCGTGATTCATGTTCATCTGACTTAACCGAATGAAAACCTGGCATGTTTTCTCTGCTATCTTCTAAACTTGTCATTCCTGCCATTTGCTGCATGTGTTCATCTAAATTTCCCTAATTTTTAATCCCACTTTCCTAAGGCGATGTGATTAAGACACTGCGACGATCGATTTTGCTGCCAGAGATTCGGTAATTTGGCTGATCTCTGATTCAATCANTAAAGTCTCTCTGAATGCAGGGCAGCTGACTACCATCGACATTCCCCTCCCAGTCACCAAAAATATCAACACCACAACTAACGTTCAAGACTACTGGATATTGATAATGTTGTATCTAATGGCAGGGATGCTGTTTTACAGACTGTAGCGGTAGAGTTGTGGATTTATCAAAAGCAGTAGACTAGTGTTTTATGCCCAATGACCCATTAATAGAGCGGCCGGTATAACCACAAACATAGGCCTACCTTCAATCAGCCATGCCTCTGTCGGACCCACCAACTTATTGTTGCACTGAAGGTTTCTATCGAAATCTTCTTGGTTTGTTGCTGATGGCTTTGTCTAAGTGGTGTTAATGCTGTCTATTAACCCCATTGTATTATCCATTGTTCACCATTCAACTGTCGCCCACATTCTACTGAAGCCGATGCACACCCATCAAAGAATCACAATTTGAATGTTTACAGTGATGGTTTCCATAGATATATATAACTTTAATTTGTTGCTGGTGGCTAAGTCTATGATGCGTTTCATTCTTCTCCTGTTACCCCCAAGGTCTTGTCCATTTTCCACTGTTCAACTCAAAAAGGAGAACAACTTTATTGCTGTTGGCATTTCTGTCTTTGAATAAAGATGCAGTCATTCGAGGGCGAATTTATGGTAAAATCAACAAGCCCCACCTCAAGGTTGGTGTGTTCCTTGAAAAGGCAATCCAACAATTAGGTTGAGATCAAAAGACTCCATTTTGTTGATTATGGCCAGGAGATGCACCATCAGGGGCCAATCAGGCGACCATTCCAGTCATATCTGCTTCATTAGGGCTGAATTCATTTCTTCATCACTTGTTTGTGGTCATGAATTAGTTGTTGGGGGTGATTAGGCTTTGTTCGGAAGGATATGCTGAGTTTAACTTGGATCGAGGCAATCAAGTCTTTGAATGCTGTTTTCCCTCTTTGTTGTTTTGGTTGAACACATCTTCAGATGACAACGCTGGTTTGATCTTGACGAAAGTCGCATCTTGAGAACAGTGGGAAATATCCTATCCTGTTTTAGTCAGGATTGCTGACTTCGTTGAGGTGCAAAAAGGTTGAAGAATGGAGGATGGTCTATGTGGCATCCGGCCTCGTTGCTGCTCAGCTAAGGAAGGTGGATATCGGATTCCTTTGTTGTGGGTTCATTAGATTTGTTCTTGAGTCCCATTGTTGGAGTTCTGTTTCATAACTCAATATGGACATGAATTTTTCATCAGCCTGAGTTGATTGTTTTTGCCAGGAACTGTTGTTATGTTTCGCCCAGTTGGCAATAATGAAAATCTCTCAGCAGATCTGCTATATTTCTTCATCTTTCTCAGATACGTGCTGTCAGTAGTGACATATTATTCATTATATTGCTGCTGCTTTATAAATCATATTGCACTGATAGGCGGCATCCTGCCTTTCATTTGCACCATTACCAGTGACCAGGGGACAAACAAGAAGATTCATTACCCAATGTGCATTCATGTAAATGGCCACGAAAGTGATACGTATATGTGAATTTATTACCGTCGTGCTCCTGCTTCCCCGGATTTAGATCTGTTTTGCAATGTTTGCTCATTTCAAATTCATTACCTGCCCCATCATGTAAATGGCCAAGTATGACTTCATCACCAAGCGCATACAGATTCCTACATTTACAGTATTTAAGAATTCAGCTCACCAAGTATTCCCTCTGGCATGTGTAATCTCGTCCATCACCGAAAGACCAGGACCCAGTTCTATGTATTTTTGTCTGCTTGGTTGGTGGAATCTATTCATTCTTCTCATCTGTTGGTGTTGTATTGTGTCTTCTTTATCTTGCTTTCTTGGAGACACATTTCTGCCCAGCTCTTATGGTGCACCCATGTGGTAAAAATAATCAGAATACCACCGTTGGCGATTGCTGAGCAAGCTATTGTTTCATCTGATATTGGATGCATAAACATCAGGATGGAATGAATCCTCAAACCAACCACCAAAAACCACAAAAAATGTCACAGAATATTACTTCTGTTATTTAGATACAGACATAAATCACATTGACGCAAATGTTCTGGAAATATGTCAGAGTTATGTCTGATGTACCAGTGTGACAATGCAATGTAATGAAATCATTTTTGTAAACATTCTTAGATGCCATTCCAAATGTGCTTTATGTTCTTGGTGCTATTAGTTGAGAAATTCCAAAAGCTCAGATAATGCTTATTCTCCATTACTTGCTGCTTTGGCATTCTGGCTGCCAAGATATCATTTGTTTGAATCACAAAATGGACTGCTGCGAGTCATATTACTATTCAGTCGTTTGAGCTCTGGATGATGATCTATATGCCACGACACAAACATAATAATACTGCCTCACATACACAAATTGGTACAAATTGATTGCGCGATGTTGAAAAGCAAGTTGGAAAGAAAGACGTCATTCAGACCATGGTCAATTTGTCTGCTAAATTCTTTGACATTTGTTAGACACTTTTCTGTCTCGTTACACACTTTTCTGTCTCGTATCTGTCTTCCATCTTTATTGAGGTATTTTCATGGTGCTATTAGCCTGACCTCAGTACTCATGAACAAGAGTTAGTGCACTTCGGGCTGAATGCCTGGAGAAACAAGTCGCCCGTCCTTTATCATGATCAAATTCATTCTTGTTGGGAACTGGGAGCACCAAAGTCATATTTACAATATTTCATGACTTGGTATCATAGCCCTACTCTGGAATGTGTTTCAGCTAGATGACAAGGAATTGCGCAGGTCTTTAGGACCAAAATTGGAATCTGACTTTGCTCACAAAAACAATAATTTCCAAATGTTGACATGTACGAAGGCAGGAAAAGGGCTCATCAGTCAAGTCAGTTGCGCATTTCAATTTGCACACATTTGATCAAAATTGGAATCCCACAATGCAAATGTTGATGTACAGGAATGCAGGTAAAGGGCCCATCTGTCAATTTAGCAGCCAAGTTTTGATTTGCACTTTTGTTATGGTTGCACTGAACGATGGAATGGCTGATTGGATGATATACCCTGGTATTCACTGACTCTGATATTGCATGTTATATTGTCTGTTTTTCCCTCGACTTATGATTAATAACTCTGAAATTATCCAGAGGAACCACCTCAACCATCTCCTTGGAGATTTTTTTGTTCCCTTTTCACCCAATCCTGAGTCAGAAATGATAAATCTCCTTTCTGGTGTAGGTTCACTGCTGATGTGGGAGAATGTACTTCAACTTAACTTATTCAGGGTATGTACCTAAAGCTCCCTTTGAGGATTGTGTTCTGTGGAATCTTATGTCTGGCCACTACATGTATTTCTGTCTGCGTAACATTTTAAAATTTCTGAGCACAATGGGTTTGGCCGCCTACTGTCACTTCGATATGTATTAGTCAAAGTAGGATGGTGAGGTCAACCTACTGCCAGTAACATGCTATTCTTGCCCATGAATTCATAAACAAGATGGTAATTGTGAACATTTCAATGGAAGTCAAGTAAACAATTTATTTAAAGAAAGCCGTGGTTGTGGATATTGAACTATAAATTGACAATTTTTGCAGTGTGATGAGAATACGTCTCCCTAACCTTTATTTTTTTGTTGTGATTTAATAAATCAAATGCATGGCTCTGACATTTATCAACAACATAACAATCCCTGTCGTCACTGATACATTATCGTCTCTTGCTTTTTGTATGTAACCAACTTCATCAGTAAGTGTCCTTTCTAATCCTGTATATCAGTCATACGATGCTCTACTCATCGCTTCAACAGTGACCAATGGATACCGTGAATATAAACATGTAATAATATAAACATGTAATACTTCACTTCTATTCTATTGTATGTACAAATGCATAGTAGGGTCCTATACGAAACTAAAATAATGATGAAGAAATGTGATGACACCTTGATCAACTTAGAATTCTTGAGACTAGCTTTCGACCCCTACTAGGTCTTCGTCAGGTTCATTGGTTACATATTATATAAGGCAGACAACAATGACAAAAAGGCAATATTTTATTGCATTTTTTGTCATTATTTTCTGCCTTATACACTACGTAACCAATGTTTTCAATCAGACCTGATGAAGACCTAGTACGGGTCGAAAGTTAGTCTCAAGAATACAAAGTTGATCATGAAAAAGGTGTTACCAAATTTCTTCATCATTATGTTATTGCTGATCAACACAGCACCCGGCATCAATAGACTTTATTCATATCACATTTGATACAAGCCATGGTCATTTAAAAGCCATCCTCCCATAGCAGGGCTTTGGTCTCCCTCCTCTTCATACACTTGCACACGGAATGGATGAAGAGGAGCGAGGTGAAAACCCCCGCCGTGGGAGGATGACTAAAAGCTGCCCATTGAGTTGAAAGTGGCAATAAAAATTTTTGAGCTTCGACTTATTTGATCATAGTTGACGATGAAATTGGCAACTGGCTAGATGGATGTACAAAAGCGATGTGTCGTATTAGACCTGTCGCTATTACCATAAATTTACAAGGCGGCTGGCTGGTGAATTATTGCTATCATAACTGCCTTTTGGAAGTGGAAACTTGAATTATTCAAAAGCATGTGTTACTAAGGAGCGGCTTTTGTCAGTTAGCTTTTCTCACCTCTTCAGCTCTGATGGTGTCACTTGTCAAAATCATCACATCGTTGCCATCAATCTCCATTACCAAATTTCATCTCTTGTCGTCATTTTTTTGCTTGGAGCTCTTATTCCATTTCAATTTATCTTTCATTACCATTCCATTGTGTTTCCTCCCAAATAGACTTTCTATCTTCTACATGTGACCAATCATCAACAAAAGTCACTTCTGTTCGGTATATATATATCATCTTGCTGCAAGCCATTTTTAGCTCACCGGGGTGAGCTATTACGATGGGGAAGCGTCCGTCGTCCGTCGTCGTCCGGCGTCGTCCGTCGTCGTCCGTCGTCGTCGTCGTGTTCCGTTAGCAGGGCACGTTTCGTAACCGCTGGGGCTGTGGATCTGAAACTTGGTACATACATAGCCCTAGGTCGCATGACCCATGACACCAAGTTTCGGTCCGATTCGATTGTTGGCTTGGCCACCAGGTGGCCAAAACCAAAAACACAAAAAGTGCAATAACTCCTGAACTAATAACTGGATCATCTCCAAATTTTTATCATAGGTGTATCTAATGAGGATACATGACATATGTAAAGAGTTTTTGATTTGACCTACTTTTCAAGGTCACAGAGGTCAAAGTTTGACAAAAGTGACGAACCTCTCACAGTTTGTTATTATTTCACCGAGCGACTTCATATTTTGCATAAACATGCATTGGAGGGGTACCTTCAAAAATACCAAGTTTCGGCCCGATTGGACATCCAGTATGGCCGCCAGGTGGCGTAACCTGAAAATCAAGTAAGTGCTATTACTCAGGAACGACTTGACGCAGAGGGCTCAAATTTGATATTTACCTCCATCTAGATGACCTTTACATGCACGTCAAATTTCAGCCTGATTTGACTTCAAACATGGCCACCAGGTGGCGTAACCCAAAAATCATCAAAGTGCTGTAACTCAGGAACGCTTTAACCCAAAGCGCTCCAATGTGCTATGTGGGCCCCTGCAGATGACCTTTATGACCATGTGAAGTTTCGGCCCGATCGGACATCCAATATGGCCGCCAGGTGGCGTAACCCGAAAATCATCAAAGTGGTGTAACTCAGGAACGACCTGACCCAAAGCACTCCAATGTGCTATGCGGTCCCCTGCAGATGACCTTTATGTGCATGTGAAGTTCCGGCCCGATCGAACATACAATATGGCGCCAGGTGGCATAACCCAAAAATCATCAAAGTCCTACCTGGGAGTGACTTGACCGAGATTGCTCATAACACTGATATACCTCCCTCTGTCATTAGACTATTATGTCCAACCCGGTGAGCACATGGTCCATGGACCATTTCATTTTTATTCCCAGAGATTACGGACCACTTGTTCTGAATTGCTTCAATCTTGCCTGTCTGACCTTAAACACTGAATCTGCCCCATGGTAATGCAACAATAGTCATTTACAAATTGAGTGCTTGTAACCCTTTGGCAAGAGATAAGGCGGCACTAGCTTTTGAAGGTCTTGAGGTCTTTACTTTTAAATAGATTGTCATTGATGTCCAGGCTGGTGACTTGATCGATTTGAAATGTCATTTGACTGAAAGAGTCATTCACAAAGCACTATGTAGATGAGCTGATCCATAAGTTGATAGTGCAGTTTCTTCTCAAAATAATGAAATTCAAGGGCCCACACAAGAATCGCTCAGGAGAACATCAGTTCAGACAGAAAGACGCTTTAATGATGACCTACCATCCTACCTCTTGTCATGAGTTGGACATAAACTTGGTGATAACAGATGGGGTTGCTGGTCACTCCTTCCTTAACAGTCCATTTCAAACAGCTCTTGATATCTTTAATGTCCTGGCAGACTTGTGGTGTCCTGTTGATGTGAATGTTCCTAGTTGCTGCTGCTACTTACAATGGCCAGAGAATCATCAATAAACTTTGAGGTTGTGTGTTTGATTCCCAGTCAGAGTCCGTGCCATTCTCAGCAATAGGTGAGTTTTACTAGCAGCCATATTGTCAAAATTAGGTCATCACCATAGGAACTTTCTTCCAGAGTGACAGATGATTGGTTCTTCCAACCCCCAGTGGGGGAATCCCCATGACGATGACCTAATTTTGGCAAGATGGCTGCTTGTGAAGCCATATATAGGCCACTACAGCAGCAGGTGGCCATTTCTTTTGCAAATGAAATTTCCCTCTCACTGGAGATGGACCCAATGTTAAGAAAGCCAGCATTGGCTGTCTTTTATCTGCAGGATCACACTCACCGGAAAAGAATGCTGACTGTGTTGATTTCCATTATTGAAGACAATCACAGCAATTTCCATGGCTGGATTGCCCCATCCTGCTATCATGGGAGCAGTGCAGAATTCATTGTTTTTTTTGTGGCATGTATGCAGGATGATGAATGGACGTGTCTCAGGTGGAGTCAGTTTCTTGTACTGCTTGGGTCCGCAGTGGAGTCCATCAGTTAATCAGGGAGGGTGATTTCCAATGTAATGGCCCTGATTTAAGGATGGGTGTTTAGGGAAAGTTTTGAATGATGGACGCATCATCTTATGTACATGTACATGTAGGGCAACATATGAATTGGATGTTCGCAATTTAATAATCCTGGAAAATTGTGCATGGGCACATCCATAAAATAAAATCTCAAAAAGTAATAAATCTCAGTAATCCTTTGAATCATGATATCACAAGGTGAATCCACATGACATTGGAAATGTATTGGATGTGTGCATGGGAAATGTGCACGCATAGCCAAGAATTTTATTTGATTCACGTTTAATTCCATCAAAGAACGAATCTTCTTTGATTCACTTTCAATATCATCAAAGAATTCTCAACAAAGTCACAAGCTGGGGTTGTTTACTCTGAGCCCTTAGGCTGAGGGCAAATGTGTATGAAATATAAGTAAGAGAGTTCTCTTGGGGAGTATTATTTGATCTTTATTGATTAGAAACTTGAAACATACTACTTCTGTCAAAAAACTAGATTGTATTTATCACAGGTCAGGTAAAGCTTTGAGTTGTCCTATTGACAAAAACTTCAAAACACACAATACAAGTCAAATTACCATGAATGATTGGTTTAATATCGGTCTATAACTTTTATCAGAAGCAGAACTTTCGCTGCTTTTCTTAGATCCTGACTAATATCTAAGTTGGCCAGAAAAAAACTGGAAATTCATATCTTGGATGGGTGACTGGTCATTTTCATGCTGAATGCGACCAACGTGGCGTATGCAGAAAACTGTGTCCTTTTGACTCAGTCAAAATGTTATGGCAATTCTTGTCTGAAATCTTATCGCCCTTTGTAACTTATAGAACTCACAGATTCTAGATATGAGCTAAACGTTGCCAGCATGTCCACTGGAACGCAAACATTTATAGCAATGGTGGAACAAGAGCTTGCCCCCAAGAGTAGATGTTGAATATGATACCCTAGAATACTCCTTTTGATGGCCACAACTTTTTCAGCAAGAAAACCTATATCCAAAAAATGGTTCTGGCAAACCTGGTTGGTTATCAGGTATAAGATAACTTGCAACAACATTTTTTATTTCTTCACCATCTTCCATCGATCGGCTTACCTTTGTACCCTTGGTGCCTGAAAGTATCCAGAAATAAGTCTCTTCTGTCAAAGCAAGCAGTCATTATCAAGAAGGGGTCGCAAACCCAGTCGGGTGGAAACGCTTTCCAACCCACACACTCTCTAATTGCAAAGACCTTCACTTAATGGAAATGCTAGACTTGGTTTTTTTTGTTCCGTTTTTTTCTGTTTTTTTTCTTTTAGGTTCCATTAGGTTGTATTATCATAGCATTTGAAGCAGAAGAATCAGCGCCGTCTGTTCGTCATCGTCATTTAAACATTTTCATCACGTGGTCGTTAGTTATGTTCCAGTGAATCCTTTTGCTCCTGTTTCAATTAATTCCTATTAGCCTAATTGAGTCGTGTGTGGAATAACTTGCTGGAGAGAAGTATTGGTGGAGTTGTCTCATTGAAAAAAAAAATTCAAATCTTTGTTTCCTTGTTCTTCATGGTAACTCATAGATCAGTTGCTGGAAGACCTCACCCTGGGGCAGAACGTGACAGCTAAGGATGACTGAGACAATGCATATCGTAGGAAGACTTGCTGGCAATATGGCCACCTGGCGGCCATATTTAAAGTGCAATAGGGCTAAGATTTGGCACACACACATAGAGGTATCTACATACACATTCAGTGTGCATGTACTCAACATTTGAGTGTATCTGGACAGCAAGGCAAATGAAAAGAATATTTAAATCTAATGAGATATTGGCAACATTCAAAGGATATGAATTCAGTCCGGTACAATATAAGAAGCTCATGAATATTCGACGAAAGCCAAAAGAAAGTTCTATGTTCCTTAGACAAACGTTTCTGATGTTCAGCTCTATACCGGTAAGTAATGTTGCCAGAAAGAAATGTTTGATGTGTGATGTTCCCTGGCTTCCTGTTGCCATTGTTATACTTTACCATATGTAGGAGGCAGCATTCAAATAATGCTGATGGAGCTTCTTGTATCACTATGAAAGACATGAAATTCGAGATGTTGCATCTTTGACGGGGTGGGGGTGGGCAGGCGCGGATCCAGAGGGGNGAGGAAATCATGCCCCCAGATGCTTGGAAATCGTATCTAATGCATCTGGAATTCAAAATTTTCTGGGGGAGACCCCCCGTTCTGGCTCCGCGCCTTGCGACTCTACTCCGTCAGCCTGTGGCTGATGGTGACCGGCCCCCCGTATTCCAAAATCCTGGATCCGCCCCTGGTGGGGGTGGGGGTGGGGGTGGGGGAGAGGTATTCTTTATGGCAGGAACTCCTTGGCTATATAAAAGACATAATTGAAAACTTGTGCCCCAAATAAGCAGTAGTACGGTAGTGTTTATTTACAGCTGAGGAAAATGCCATCGGTTCCTCATTCTGACTGGCTCAGTGACTGGGCAATGTTCCTTCGCAAAATCTTCATGAAGACTTGTGATGGTTTCTTGCTGGGAATGTTCTATGATGGGCTGTTTCCTCGGTTATGCAATTCCAGGGCAAAGTTTATTAATTGCTCGAATGGCAAATCATGATATATTCAGGAATCGTTTTTCCTCCAAGGACGGAGCTCTTTTCTCTCAAGGACTAAGATACAATGCTTTTGGTGATAATGTTCCCCATTAAATATCTCCAAGGAAAAAAAACCAGTCTGCTATTTCTATTATCTTTTTGCGCTACTGGTTCCAAACTTATGAAGCATCATTTTATTTATCGCCCTTGCTGTGACAATGAGGATGAATTCCATCCATATACGGGTGATGTAAATCTTACCAAGATTTCTGGTGTAACGTCAGGGTGCCTTCTTTCGTAGTTACGGTGTCAATTTTGATGAAAAGGAAGGACGTTATGCGTGGTTGGATCACTGTGAACAACGTTAATACGTCCTTGAGTGACTTGGCAGTATTATCACCGCCTAATTTCCTATCCAATCAAAAATCATGACAGATTGTCGTACAGAATGGTTTGATTTACACATGAAAGCTTTCATGATACAACCATATATATGCAGCACGTTACTATAACTGATACTATTAATGTCTTCTCATAGTTTACTGCCATTGATTCTGATGAATGGGATGCATTATCGTGATAAATCGCAGTCAGAGTGGATTTTGATGTTCAAGATCTGCTCGATGATGATCTCATAAACTGGTTATACAGGATCTATTGCATATATAGATGTATCATCTGCTTACAGAGAAAGGTCGTCCGAGTTCTTCCCACTTCAAGAGGCGCCGACGATCTCAACAATCTGTCACACTTAAACTTATGTTGTGTGACAGAGGGAGAATACCAAAGTGCTATCTTGTTAGGAAAGTGCTATTTATTCCATTACACTTCAGTGAGTGATGTCTTTCCCAACAGCCTTTGACTCTTAAACATGTGTTCTTGTGACAGAGAACATCCAAAAGTACTGCCCTATCTAAGAAGTGACGTCTGCTGTTCCAAGGACCTTTCACTCTTAACTCTTTGAGTGCCAAAGACGTACTGGTACGTCACTGTGTTTTAGGGACATTTCAGTTCACCAGATGAACACCAGATGTCTCACCAATCTCTAATACTGTTCTGTATGGCTCTCTGACTGTGGGCAATGGAATTGTGTGGTGTTTGGGACTGTGGGAGGCTGGGTGGTTGTGCTGCACCTCATTTTGGGGCAAAAATTGTCGTTTTTTGCAAAAAATACAGTTTTTGTGATCACCTTTTAGGAAATGTTCCCCCCACAAATTCTGT
>NMRB01000229.1:487473-500030 GCA_002633025.1 Notospermus geniculatus | reverse complement strand
GCTGCCGGCCGTCCACGTCCCTTCTTTTTAATGGAGTGCCTTCTCCCAGTGGCTGGAACAGCCTGACCAGTCCTGTTTTGGCGAAAACTGAAATTGAAAAGAAAATCAGTTATGTAGGGCACTGTTATTTGTGTAGGCTTTGGTGATCCACTGTTGCGATTTCGGCTTGAGACAGGGTTGCGTTCCCTTGCGGTTAGCAATCGGAAGTCCTTAAGGTAATCGCAAGGGAACGCAACCCCGTCTCAAGCCAATATCGGATCCCCCGCTTTAGGCCTACCGTATGAATGTACAATGCAGCTAGCTACATAGTACATGTAGGCCCCTCCTGCCATGCCTGCAGCGCTATCGATAGGATTACCATCGACATGATCGATAGTAGCCTAGGCTAGGTAGACTATTATATTATGTCATGCATGCACATCCTCACTCCTGCACCGGCATTCTAGTCTAGGCCTAGGCCTATACCGGTCGGTAAGACCATGACCATGCCTAAAAGTTGGCCTACAGCAGGTTTGTCGCCTAGGCCTATAGGCCTAGCTAGGTAGGGTAGGGCATGCCATGACATGAGGCATGGCAGGCTACACTGCAGTCAACAGGTCAACAAGTTACAAGGCGCAGTATTCAGTTGGTCTACGCATCATGCGCATGGAGGTACATGTCATGCATGTAGGCTAGGCCTATCCTGACATGACCTCGGTCTACATACACGGTATGCACATAGGCCTATGCACGGTAGGCCTTAATCGCCGTGTCCGGCCCAGCAACATGAACATCCTATCAAAAATCATTCATTTTTCCCGCCTTAAGCAAGGTTCATTGGCACACGGAATTGGTCCGGTTCATGTCCGTAAAAAATCTATCAAATGGACTTCAGCGTTGTCGTATCCGGAAAACTCGGGGCAAACGGACTGGAAACGGATCGGATCCGTGTGCCAATAGGTATGTATCAAAACTAAACGTATAAACGTCAAGTTTTCGGCCGTGAACACTTGGTACTAAATTTTTGATTGGCGGTGCCCAGTCACGTGGGTTATGTATAAGTCCCCTTTTCGTTCTGCTTTGAATAGTAAGCCCGCCCGATNTTGAAGGGAATGCTGAAAGTCTTCATCCTGCTTACACAAAACGCATATACCTCCTTCCATTCCAACTGTCCTAGTGCACTTTGTGCACACCAAACGGACCTAAAGAGAAAAGTGGTAATACTAAATAGGGTGTAAAATAAAAGTGCATTTAGTCTGCTGTAAATCTGGCATCTGACATGCAATGACAACTTCAGGAAACAGGGCCCATATTCATGAAATGTTGCTTAGCTGGTTGCTAGTTCTTCTAGTTGTTTGTACAAACTGTTATTTGAGCAAAGTTGTATGAACATGAACATGGGCCCGGACTTCATTTTTGAATTAATTTTCACAAGTTTCTTTAATCTCTGGCATATTCTTTAAAAATCTTCAAAAATGTGTCTGGATTAACCAAGTTTGCAAAGATCTGTAGAGGTGAGTTATGTATAAAATTGGCGTCCCATGCAGGTTAATACCAGATGGTCATTGATTCACTGACTTACCGCTTCTCCACTAACTACCCGCACCTCATTCGTTTCTGGATCATCCAAAGTGGAGGGGCCAGCAGCATCCAAAGTGGTGGGGGCAGCAGCAATGTCGTCAGTCACGGTGGTTGCCCTGGTGCTGGTGGCAGCTGAGGGGGTGGTGGTGATGCTGGTTGGAGCAGCTGTGGTGGAGTGGGTTGCTGTGATAGTTGTAGCAGATGTGGTGCTCCGGACAGCGACAGGACCACTGTTGGCTTTGTCCTTCTGAATGAAAAATTGAAAATGCAATATACTTATTATCAGTGAGACAAAGTTTATGAACTCTGGAGAGATGAGACAATGCATCATTGAATGATTCCATTTTTTTCACGTAAAAATACAAGAACACACATGTAGGCTTCCAACCGAAGAAACACAGGTGAAATGAGCAGCCATATGTACAGCATGTATACCCAGTTTGGTACTTACTGTTTCTATATCGATCTTTTGATCAGGCAATACATATATGCCCCTCTTTGCAGACTTTAAGTGTTTGCGTATATGCATCGCCGTCTTCTCTCCCTGTGGGAAGTCGAGCAAAGACCCTTCCGGATTTGCCAGCTTGAATGTCATTCCACAGTCTTGAAGGTGTGGACAATTCTTCAATTTCCTGCTGGCATGAATCCACAGGGATATTTAGTCCTTGTTGATCACCCTCATTCAGTTGACCTGAAAAGAAAATTAGTAAATAAAGTGGTTCATGATGCATGATGCATGCATGCATGATTAGTGCAGTTCTGTCCTGTTAAGGCTGAAAACTTTCATCTAATAACACACATAATCATTGTCGATCCACTTCTTTGCTTGTCACACTAGACCACCTGATTGATTAATAAATACCTGAGTCGCATGATTAATACCGGTAAATACTTGAGTCACAGGCAGGACAAGTACATATGATAATAGAAGAAGTTCCATTTTTTAGGCTAGGCCTAGTCTCTTCACAGCCATACCATACCTAAACCATGGTCTTTCAGCTGCTGCGAAACCTGCCATGAGATGGGTCGCTTAGTTGCCAGTGGATCATTTAACACAACAAACTTCATGATGTAATTAGCTGCCGGCCGTCCACGTCCCTTCTTTTTAATGGAGTGCCTTCTCCCAGTGGCTGGAACAGCCTGACCAGTCCTGTTTTGGCGAAAACTGAAATTGAAAAGAAAATCAGTTATGTAGGGCACTGTTATTTGTGTAGGCTTTGGTGATCCACTGTTGCGATTTCGGCTTGAGACAGGGTTGCGTTCCCTTGCGGTTAGCAATCGAAGTCCTTATAAGGTAATCGCAAGGGAACGCAACCCCGTCTCAAGCCACTATCGCAACAGTGGATCCCCCGCTTTAGGCCTACCGTATGAATGTACAATGCAGCTAGCTACATAGTACATGTAGGCCCCTCCTGCCATGCCTGCAGCGCTATCGATAGGATTACCATCGATAGTAGCCTAGGCTAGGTAGACTATTATATTATGTCATGCATGCACATCCTCACTCCTGCACCGGCATTCTAGTCTAGGCCTAGGCCTATAGGTCGGTAAGACCATGACCATGCCTAAAAGTTGGCCTACACTACAGCAGGTTTGTCGCCTAGGCCTATAGGCCTAGGCCTAGCTAGGGAGTAGGGTAGGGCGTAGGCTACAGTACAGGGAACAGGCATGCCATGACATGAGGCATGGCAGGCTACATACACTGCAGTCAACAGGTCAACAAGGCGCAGTATTCAGTTGGTCTACGCATCATGCGCATGGAGGTACATGCAGGCTAGGCCTATCCTGACCTCGGTCTACATACACGGTATGCACATATGCACGGCAGGCCTTAATCGCCGTGTCCGGCCCAGCAACATGAACATCCTATCAAAAATTAAAATCATTCATTTTTCCCGCCTTACGGTACTTACCGATCCGCAAATGACTCGACGAATGGAGTACGTTGAACTGCATTGTTGATGTCATTCTGAGCCCTCAATATAGCAGGCAGATCCATCACAATAGCATTTAATGTGTCAAATGTCGCACACAATGCCACATTGATCCAAACCACGGGGGCGAATGAAGCGCGGGGCGCGAAATGAGACGATGGCTCTGATTGGATGAGACGGATTTTATACCGGAAGCTCCAGATTTATGGAAGGAAGTTATCGGGAACACTTACATCCGTCCAAAATTCCTTCTCCGTGATTGGTCGATTTTATGTGGACATTAATTCATGATTTAATGGGGACATAAAATACGAATTTATATGGACATTAAATCGGGGTGCGATTTTATATCCACATTAAAATCTCAGCTGCGATTGGTTGATTATATGTGGACATTAATTCGTGATTTAATGTGGACATAAAATCAGAATTAATGTGGACATTAAATATGAATTGTGTCCACCCCGGCCTGCGATATTCGGTCGGTCCAGGGGTATAGTGCCCTCAGACAACCTCGGACCACTCGCTCACTAACGTCTGCCTGGCATCAGCTTTGGATCTTTGATCTATGTATAGGTGGCAGCACGTGTCAAAATAATTAATCTGAAGTACTTACTTGTGCTTTTAAAAATTCTTTTTGCAAAAAATCATCAAACCTGGATAAAGGTAACCTTCTTGCTTGATCGAAAATATTTTGAACATTTGTTTGGTTGTATTCTTGGGTATATTTGACGGTTTTCCGTCAACCAATCAAATGAAATAAATCCAAAGCTGATTGCAGGGGTTGGTGAAGCGTCTACCATATTGTCAGAAAGGGAACGACCCCTGGGAACGAGGTTGGCTGTCAACCCCAACTTTTACAACAGTAGACTAGACATTAGTTCAATACATGTATCTTCTAATTACATGTAACAGGATTTTAGGTCGCCGTTATTCTCCTAGGAATTAAACGAAATTCCAGACTGAATTCTGGGGTATAACTACTTTAATTGATCACTGAATTGAATATGTACAGGGTATATCTGCCTGACGCATGTATATGCCTAAAAGTAGAGTCTATATGAGAAGATAAGTACAAGGGTATCGTACTTACTAAAAGAATGAATAGATTGTGGACTCTACTAGCCAGAGCGTATTCTAGCAAGGTAGGTTGTAAGGTGCTCTCAAAGGTGTATCTTTGAGAAGCTGAGCCTATGGTCAGATAGAACTAACTACAGCCTGGGGAAGCCAGCTTATATAGGTGCCCAGGTAACCTCGTTCCCAGGCACACCTGGCACACAACCAACCTCGTTCCTTACGTAAATACAGGGATAAGACAACTTGTAGAGAACAGGTAAGGTAAAGACAGGCGGCGAGTGGTCGGTAGCGTATTACCGGCACACTGCGTCAATAATAATAGAGATTGATAGGTGGCAGGCGACCGGACAATAGCGTATTATTGTCACACTGCCCCCACGAAAGAAAATTGATGTCCCCATCAAATAACATCGAAAGAAAATTAAAGCAAGATACAAAAACAGACACGGGCCTATACGTCTAAAATGCGTCTTACAATTTGAAGTTATATACATACAAGAAGTAGAAAACGCAAGTATCAATTTTGAAATCATGGGAGAAATCGGAATATACTTATAATCTACACTGCCATTACGAGGAAACTATCACATTTCAATGCAGCCTGAATATCACTATCACTATCCGTACTAATATCGTAAGTCCAAAGCAATTAAAATGAATCCACCAAATTTCACAACAAAAGTCCAACGAAATAAGAATTTCACCGTATCACAGAAGTCCAAAGAAACAAGTATGAAAGTCCGAAATCTGTAAAACATCACGAAGTCCATCAGGTCTAATCTCCATGAGCATGTGTCAAAGCGGGAATATCGTCTCGGCGAAGGGGATGATGTTTCAGTTTCAGCGTCCTTAGATGATCCACGCTCCAAGTTTGCAGTATAGCGATTGAGTGCCGTGGTCTGCTCCCTTATCACTTTAGTCAATTCCAGCACCGCCGCCAGAAGGTCCGCTGTAGTGGGCACAGACTTTGGTGATGATGCCGGGGTCTGTGGCAGAGATGAATTTAGTGATGAGGTTGACCTGAAAAGGTTCCTCATCACACTATTGACATTCGTTGTAACCACTGCACACGCTGGTCAACTGCTCACCGGCGGAGACTCCAGGTATATTCTTGGTGAGCTGAGGCGGTTGTAATACTTGTAATACGGGGAGCGCGGTGGCATAATGGTTAGGGCTGTGGACTTGTGATCGGAAGATCGTGGGTTCGATCCCCGGCCGTGCCACTCTGTACTCTCAACTGTACTCTCAACTGGCCTGAAATGTCCATCGTGTGCGCTATATTGTGGCTGCCCTTTGGTTTCTATAGGAAGATTTATGAATCATAGGCTGGGGTAATAATAATGTGTGAAGCGCTTAGAGAGCGTAATACGCTATGAAGCGCTATATAAGAACTCGCCATTATTATGGTTCCCGATCATGAAGATCGGTCGTGGTGTGCGTGCGTGCGTGCGTGCGTGCGTGCGTGCGTGCGTGCGTGCGTGCGTGCGTGCGTGCGTGCGTGCGTGCGTGCGTGCGTGCGTGCGTTATGGTGATATTTGATTATTTTTTTCCAACATGTAGGCCCCAGTGCCCAAGGTGAACTTCTGTCGAAGTGTTTTCAAGGGGGCACCTGTGAATTCCCGTCGATTGGTTTTGTGCCCTGGGGTGAAAAAATGTCGAAATCCTGACCCCCAGCTAATTCCTAGGCGTCGAAATAACGTCGAATTCCTGACCAGGGGGGGTACAGAGATTCCATTGACCGCTGCATAGGACCCTTATCACTTTAGTCAATTCCAGCACCGCCGCCAGAAGGTCCGCTGTAGTGGGCACAGACTTTGGTGATGATGCCGGGGTCTGTGGCAGAGATGAATTTAGTAATGAGGTTGACCTGAAAAGGTTCCTCATCACACTATTGACATTCGTTGTAACCACTGCACACGCTGGTCAACTGCTCACCGGCGGAGACTCCAGGTATATTCTTGGTGAGCTGAGGCGGTTGTAATACTTGTAATACGAGGAGCGCGGTGGCATAATGGTTAGGGCTGTGGACTTGTGATCGGAAGATCGTGGGTTCGATCCCCGGCCGTGCCACTCTGTACTCTCAACTGTACTCTCAACTGGCCTGAAATGTCCATCGTGTGCGCTATATTGTGGCTGCCCTTTGTTTTCTATAGGAAGATTTATGAATCATAGGCTGGGGTATTAATAATAATGTGTGAAGCGCTTAGAGAGCGTAATACGCTATGAAGCGCTATATAAGAACTCGCCATTATTATGGTTCCCGATCATGAAGATCGGTCGTGGTGTGCGTGCGTGNATGACGGAGCTTTCCGGGGTTCCACTGGGACGGGTGCCACGGGGACAGCCTTCCCAGCGTCCTGCTTCACGGCCGTGACCGGTAGCGCTGGGTGCTCCCGTGGTCCCAATCTCGTAGTCTCCCGGCAAAGACTGCCGTCAAGGGGTGATGGTAATCTCTCCCGTGAAATCTCTGAAGGTGGCGTAGTGCATTGGCCCTTGTCTTTACCCTTGCCTTGCACTTCATACAATAGAAGGGTACTTCCGACGGTTGCAGGTGTGTTTTGATTACATGGTTTATAAGGGCGTGCTGGACATCCATATGTCCGCACTCCTTACATTCGTATGTGGTGGTAGTCGCTTTGATCCACCGTCAAATCACATCTCTCACACTTCCTAATTGCATCTAATAACAACGCGACCTAAGAATGATGACAATGCGGTGATCTCTTGAAACGTATTATGAATATTGAACTTTGAAAAAGATTCAACTTTGACGAGAGAATTAAACTAGAACTGAGACACACTGAAAGTGAATTCATGACCACGCCACAGATTTGTTTTCGAGAAGATTGATGTGGCTAGCTGTAATGTGTGGTTATGGTTTGGGATTGCCATGTGAGATAGGTTCCATTGATGCCACCTATTTGCTTTTGGCGAATTCATATGATTATGTAATTCAGCCATAGACATGGAAGAGAAGATTTTGTAGTTCTGGTATGACATTTAGAAAAATGTTGCCCTCCATGGAGGGTGAGTGACATGCCAAAATGTCCCCCCGCGGGATGCAGTGTCTCCCGAGGCGAAGTCGAGGGTGACATTGCATCCCAAGGGGGACATTTCGACATGTCACCCTCCATGGAGGGCAACATTTTTTATCCCGTACCGAAAGTCGAGTTGATTGAAAACAATTTATTTTATGAAAAATTAGAATCACTTATCAAGCGACGTGACGCAATGCATCCACAGTGGATATAGGCGTACGCCGGCCGCACTGGACTGACATGACTGAGGTGTGCCGACTGGCTCCGGCCTAGTGTTTCAAACACTGGTTTGGGACGCATGAGTTAACCATTTTGCATCAAGGCTGCTGCTTACTGCCAAGAAATGAGATTGTGAGTGGTATTTTTCCGTTTGAAGAGTATGCATTTGTTCTATGGACATTCAAACTTGCGAACCGAGAGAGTGAAAAAAGCGGCGGCCATTGCCGGTCGACATTTCATGAAATGTCGCACCTTTGGTGACGTAAGAGCGGTCGACATGCCAAAATTCCTTATGCTCACGTGTGCGGTGTGAGCCAATCGCATTCACGGAAACTTACTTCAGGTACGGGATTTGTACATTTTCCTCAGCATATTGCTTTTTCTCCATATCTACTGCTCCCGGGTGTCACTTGCGATGGCCAGAGGGTGGAAGCAATTTCCGCTTTTTCAGCTGCTCGGTTGATATTACACTTCTGTCATTTTGCTTTCGATTTCTGTTCATACTAGTGGTTCTTTCTTCTAGAACAATCAACGCAATCAACTTTTGTTTCCATTTCGCCGTACAATATCCCCAGTTTTTTCCAAAAACTTTTCCATGTCCTTCTTGGCTTTCACTCGGTACGTCAGGTCAGTCACTTGTTTAGTAACTTCCCGGCATCTTACAGCAAGCCTATTTTTAATTGACAGGGTTTTTCCTGGACGATTGGCGTATCTAATATTGCCCGTTGCATCTGAAGGTGAGTGGTATTTTTCCGTTTGAAGAGTATGCATTTGTTCTATGGACGTTCAAACTTGCGAACCGAGAGAGTGAAAAAAGCGGCGGCCATTGCCGGTCGACATTTCATGAAATGTCGCACCTTTGGTGACGTAAGAGCGGTCGACATGCCAAAATTCCTTATGCTCACGTGTGCGGTGTGAGCCAATCGCATTCACGAAAAGTTACTTCAGGTACGGGATTTGTACATTTTCCTCACTAGCATATTGCTTTTTCTCCATATCTACTGCTCCCGGGTGTCACTTGCGATGGCCAGAGGGTGGAAGCAATTTCCGCTTTTTCAGCTGCTCGGTTGATATTACACTTCTGTCATTTTGCTTTCGATTTCTGTTTATACTAGTGGTTCTTTCTTCTAGAACAATCAACGCAATCAACTTTTGTTTCCATTTCGGCGTACAATATCCCCAGTTTTTTCCAAAAACTTTTCCATGTCCTTCTTGGCTTTCACTCGGTACGTCAGGTCAGTCACTTGTTTAGTGACTTCCCGGCATCTTACAGCAAGCCTATTTTTAATTGACAGGGTTTTTCCTGGACGATTGGCGTATCTAATATTGCCCGTTGCATCTGAAGGTCCGTTATGCATACCGACGGTGGTACAACCCTGAAGTTATACCTGGAATAAGCTATACCTCCCCTATTCCACCTTTATGCATACGGGCCCTGGAAAAGCGATTTCCTTCTCCTCTGACATGTGCGGAGAAAGATACCCCACTGGCCAAAAATCGTAATGCATCTTCACTATTGGGAAGGCTCATTTGTTTCAGTTTTGCATGTAGTGGCCCTGTATTGTCAATCCAACTACATGCTCTGACATGCCTGAACTGTTTTTTTTCTGCATGGGTTGTAGAATATTGGGCATCAGCTGGAAAAAAATCCAGAAATGAAAATTAAAAAAAGCCATAGCAGTTTGATACAGAACCCGAACATCAAATGGCTTCCACTTTTTTGAGTCCGGTTCAGTTTGTCTGAAGCATTCTGCACATTCGTTTGCTGCTAAGGGTGGCAATATGCTCTTGTTATTCCTTCTCCATTCTTTACCTCGCTGAAGAGCCATTTTCAGGCCCAAGCCAAGGTTCCACTTCTTTTCTTCCCCAAAATTTCACTACAGAGTAGATTTTGTCATTGTTGGCTGTGGAATAACTGTTGGATGCCTGACTGAACTGTCACACCGCTGGATTAGGTAGATAAAATTGCATGATCTTCATACAGTACTACATTCTTGTGCATTAGACAGGGCTAATTAGCGTCCGTAGCAATTTGCTACTTTGTCTACAAACTGACTCCTAGAAAATGCCATTCAGCTGCAGATTTCGTTAAAAATCAAGTTTTTTTAACAACTTCATATTGTAACATGGACCATGGTACAATTTGGCTCCAATCATTTTTGGTCTAACTGGACCCGAGGTAGAATACAAGGATAACGCTTGCACAGAAGGTAAAGTTGCTTTGGTTGTGTTCTTCAATTCAAGGCCAACAAGCCTGGGTTACCCAAATAGGGGATAAATTTCCCTCGACATGGCTGCATCTGACATTGAGATCCCCCGCATCCTCACTTTCAATAGTTACTGAAAAATTTCACAGGTAAATGTGAGGACAAAATATCCAATGACTCTTGTCACTCTGGAGTCCACTCAGAGACGACGTTCTTCTTTTTCAGTTCGATCAAGGGTCCTACTTTCTTGGAATGGTCCTTCATAAACCGTCAGTAGTAGGATCCAAGGCGAAGCACTGCCCTAACGTCGGTTCGGTAACTGTTTGGGGTGTTCCGGACCCCTAGACAATATTTGGCCACATTAGCCTTGTTTGGAAGGACGCAATTCACAGTATGGCCAAGGAAATCGACCGAGTCATTCAACATGCAACGCACATTTCCTGGGCTTCAGCTTGAGGTTGGCCATCCTCAATCATCCAAGAACTTCCCTCAGCCCGTGTATATGTGTTCATCAAAATCCGTATCGAATACAGTATAATAATGTCGTCTAGGTAAATGATAATGTCGTCTAGGTAAATGACACAGATTCTCCTCTATCAACTCATTTACCATACCAGCAATTTTCTCAATCGCCGTCTGGACCATTTTATCCCACTCAGGTTGCAACTTTTTTACAACCAAATCAGCTTTTACATTAGCGATACAGTCTCCTGTAGGCCTGCCAGCGCCATATGTACGTCATCATGTACATAACGCATGTCATGAATACAACCATCAGCAGCGGTCGCCACAGCTGAAGCTGGAGAATCCATCGATTTCTCCTGATGGACAAACCCATCAGTATGTTTTTTTAGGTTTCAGGTTACTATTTTTCACTGAAAACAGTATATCCTGAGCTAATGAATCAGGCCGTCGCTTGACTGACTCGGAATATCGACCAGTAGGCTATTGTATTCGGTCCTCCAAGCAGTGTCTGAAAAAAGTCTTAACAAGGTCAGGTGAGTCCCCTCGCCATTTTTGGGAGCTTCCGCCGTCAGTGGATCTGGGTGAGGCTTTTTCGTTACAGACTTTAAGGCTTGTCTCTGTTGCAATGCAACTTTAGTAATCTGACCCTCGGGAGATGACTTAAAGTCATAGACTGCCTGAATTGAACCATATGCGTTGGCTGTACTGTGGACTATACACTTTGCTGGCGGTAGTCTGGAGAGTGCAATGAAATTGTGTCAGAAGGTATCCTAAGTATTGCGTTTTGCTTACTGAAGGAACTACTTCAAGTTCAGTACACAGGTCGATGTACAGTCTTTCAAATAAGTAAATGGACACAGGATGAGGAAAATCAAATTTTCTCAAAAACGACTGGTGATAAATCGATGCGGTTTGCGGCACTTGATACGACATTTTTTTTGTCATTTAGTTGTGCATCATGATGTCTGCCACTTGGAAATTTGCCATTTTATGCGATAGTGACTTACAAAACGTCCTATAAATCAACTTTTTTATCCCGCATTTTTGGGGGCAAATTTTATATTGACTGGAATAGCCCAGGATTTTATCGAAAATAAGGGGGGACCTAGAACAAATTGCAACAGAATTTCTTTTTGCTTTATATGGTTTAGTATGCCCCTACAAACATCACATAAAAAGTCCCTTCAAATCCGACCGCCCAAAGTGCCCATAATTGGTATTTATTTGAGATCCATACAAGTGTGACTCGTCAGACAAACCACAGTAGGTCCTTTGTTGCCTGAACCACTTTACGGTAATGTTGTGGGTCGATGCAATCCTTTAATGACAATGAGTCATTCTTACACAATTCCCGCATCTTTATGAGGAATGTGTACTATAATGGGCGTTGTGGCCGCGAAAAAGGAGGTGAATTTTGTTTCAAGCTGTGGTCTCGGAAATGCGTTGAATGTTGGAAACCAGTGACTTAGTAGGTGTGGATCATATTGTAGATTCCCCTCGACGGATTCTTTTTTGAAATGTTACCCCCTTTTTGGTAAAAAATGCCTTTTTGTGCCACAATTTGAACACAGGAGAGTTCCACATAGCTACTTGATAGTGTAGCCACCTAGCGGGAATGAGACAAACTACGTCCGTCCGTACCAACTGGAGTTGATCGCATCGTATACAAGTGTGTAGTGTAGCAATGTGTACCTGTGTTCGGTCAACGAAGAAACAAGGGCCTTTCTCACGCCTCCTCAAAAACTACGCATTGACGGCAGACAACACCTTTTGGGAATGTTTACGTATTATGTGGGGAGTGTTTTAAACCTACTTTTAGGCCAGAAAGTGATGCGGGCTTGGCAGAATAAATGGTTTTTCTGCACTAATCGAGCGGCACATTCGCCATCATCTTTTTTTGTATTGCGCTGTAAACCATGCACACCAATTCCGTGTGAGCCGCGAAACACCCTACACCTGTCTTCGGCCATCGTCTCATCGCCACATCATTACATTGCATGGACGGTATCAGGACACATTCCCTTCGGACAATTGTCCATGACTTCTGCCCCCCCCCC
>NMRB01000229.1:476232-487393 GCA_002633025.1 Notospermus geniculatus | reverse complement strand
GGGGGGAATCACCAGCAATAGCGATTCATACCTTCCTCTGAAGAAAAACCCATAATATTCAGGGCTTTTCTACATGACTTCGGCATGATTTTTTCGCCATCCTTACTGCCTGTGGTGCCATTTATTTTTTCACCCCTGATGCCATCCTCTGACCTGACCACATGCATCCTGTGCGTATGTGCTCGCTACGGGTATCATTCTAGTCTAGCCAATTCCCTCAGCTTATTTCTGATAAACAGTTGAATTGATCCTCATCATGGCCAAGGTTGTGCTCCTTTCTTCTAGCCACATCTAAAATGAGAGCATCACTCTTCACAACTCTTGTGATGTCATCCTCCACCATCGTGCTGAGAATAGCCTGCACATTTTCATTCACATCTTTAGGTGCAGGTAGCAGAAGTTTTGATTTCTTGGCAGGATATTGTGATTTTGCATCAGAGTTGACCTTGCGAAAGATTTTATCCATTTGGAGAAGCTCATCTTTTACAATGACTTCTTGATCCTTGCGATGCATCTAAATTTTTTATCTTATTGTGGATGTCAGTTGAGGACACTGAGAGAATCATCTGCATTAGACATCTTACATCTTGAGTGACAAGAAATGGAGTGTCTGAATTGATCTCAAATTCATTTGTAAAAAGATCGAAAAGCAGGGAGCTTAGAATTTCACCCTGTTTGACAGCTGTAGTGACATTGAAAGAAAGTGAGACTTGGTCGGCAATCTTCAAATATGGCTCATTGTTGCAATGTGCTTTCGCATTCTGGTTGATGTCAGGGCCCGGGGCTGCTTTGCTCCACAAGCCTGTGACATTGGTGTAAGCAGTCATTTCATTGAAGTGTTGCTTTGGCTGAAAAGAAGCCTCTGGCAAACACATAGGGATTTCGAAATAAGAAGGTCGATTTGCTCTTTCTTCTTCTTCGTGAGCAGAATTATGACTCCACGACCCCTCTTTCCTCGTGTTTCAACTTTTGGAACTGTTCAAAAAGCCACAACTCCAAGTGTAAACAGTAATTTAAGTCTAAACTGTAACTTGATCAGCAGTGGTTACCCAAGTAATCTTAAAATAAATTCAGTTAACTCGAAACTATTAAAAATCCGAGGCCTTCAAACTTCTCCTTGGGTGAACCCTTCAGTAACCGTTATATAATTCTCAGGTTAAAATTTTCACAAGAGTTTTGATAACTGACCTATATAATATAGTGTCATTTAGTGACAAATTGAAATAAACATTTTTTCAAACATCTGTCTCTGCTAGGTAACTCGTCTGGGCGTCGGCTTCCATCTCTGTCTGGCTGGACGTCAGTGTCACCGTGGGTGATGGCTTTGCCTCTTCCCGGCGTCTCCTTGTCGTTTTCAGTTATGAACTCTAAAGCTGCGTTTAGCTGACACGCGGAATGCGGATTGCGGAACGTGGAAGCGGAAAATGCAATACATTTTCGCATACAACATATCTTTCTGCCAAGGTTTCCGCGTCCCTATACCGCATTCCGCGTGTCAGCTAAACGCAGCTTAAGGCCTCAGGACCCATATTCATAAAACTACTTAAGTCTGAGTGTGACACCTATGTTTTGTTCAACACAAAAGATAAGTATCATACTTTGACTTAAGTATGTTTATGAATACGGGGCCAGAAGCTCACCATCAGTCGTTTTCACTTTGACCAGTCGTACCACCAGGGTAGCATTGGGTGCTTTTTTAAGCTGCCCCGAACATCCCCATGATTTCCTCTGCGTCTATATTGTGGGTCCTCGCTGATTTCGTCGCCTCCATGAGCACACCTGATGTCTTCATGGTGAATATGGTGAAGTTCATTTGATACTGTCGTTCAAGGACTTGTATGACACTTGAAAGGCAGGCTGTCATCATCTCACAGAACATGTCATCATCTTTTGTTGGCTGTCGCAAGGCATTAGGTGTTTCATCCCTGTCATCCAGTTTCTCACTAAAGAAGTATTCTTCCATTCTGAGGGGGTGCAAAGGGCCATCCTTCTTGTCCAAACGTTCAATCAAATCCTTTACCATGGAAATCCATGCTATGTGATCTTGGTCTAATCCCTGCCATGTGAACTTGGTCTAATGCCCCTCGGTAGAAATTCTTCATTCAAGGCCCACTTAATACCTTGCCAAGTATCCCAAGAACATGCATTTCAACCAGACCTGTGACTGAGGTGAAGTCTTTCAGTAAGCTTGACCGGAGGCCACCGCATGCTGTACCTTTGCGAAGGAAATCCTGGATATTTGAGTGATATCGAACTATAGTATTCCACAGATGCGAAACAATACATGAAGACGATTGCCTCTGTTCCGAGGAAGAGGACAAATCCTTTTGGCCCATTTCCCCATCCTTGTACCGTAGCTTATTCATATTCAGTATGTCTCCAGCCACACAGTGTTTGCCATACAGGGCTTTGGCTCACTACATCTGTACCTTCACATTGTTTTAGAGCTATTGCTCATGCCACTGATATGTACCTCCCTCTGTCATTAGACTATTATGTCCAACCCGGTGAGCACATGGTCCATGGACCATTTCATTTCTTCTTACTGTATGATATGTTCTTCCAGCTCTGTACACTTGGGACATGCCTTTCTAGGTTGCTTTCCTGCTGCCGTTGGATATCCTTTTGCATTCAGTTGTGGTGCTGGGGGCTTGTGGCGGGGTTGGTGCAGCTTTCGTTGTTTCCGGTGCTGTTTTCCGTATACACTTCATGCCAAGCATGATACATCCATGACAACACCATATTTTTCGGACTACTAACCGCACCGTCCTGTGACCCGCACCCCGCCCCCTCCGCATAGATCATTGCTGAATCCTCAGACGACCCACAGCTTATAACATGAATGATTCTCGTGAGAGGAGCATGACAGATGTACCCAGTATCAGGTCAAGGTCACAGTGTTACAGCTCGGGTACCCGAACGAACTGGACTGGAACAATGCGATAACACCCTGCAACACGAGTTCAGAATGTCCTCATGTCAAACGCCTCTTTTTGTTGACATGGCTCCTTGCAGCCGTGGTTTTGTTTGTCATAGCACATCTGCTAACGTTCCGCCCTTCGCTGGAGTTGGCCATGGAAAAAGCTGGGAAAAAAGGAAAAGTAATTAGCAACAGAAACCAATATCAATATCGATTTGGTTTCTTTCATCCCCACGTGCCGTCAACTTTAAGGTCAAACGAAAAAGACAAAGAAAAATATAACTTGTATCAATTTTCAAAGTTCTGATTATTTGGTGAATGTGCAGCCAGCATTAACAATAACTATCATTCTGTTGAAATAACCTCATCTTGGAAAATAATTCAAAATATTTGTCCTACCAGGGGACTTCTCAATGAGTTCTGACATCGACTCAAATATACGTAAATCATATGTGACAAAAAATATTTTTGAAATGCCATTTTTAAAGAACTATTTTTCCAATCGACAGAAGGAATGCAAGTAATTTTGGAAGGATAGTCGACCATTACTGTCAATGTACTGGTAGAAGAATGAGGTGGTCATACTGTCATAGGGTTTGTCTCGCCTCAAAAATTCCCAGGTTGTTATGGTTTCTTGACTTCGGTTTTTTTATTTGCATAATCCATAAGTGTCTCTGGTATTCCAAATTAGACCTCTCCGGTATTCATATATTGCCATTAATAAAATTAAGGGCATTTCAATCAGAAGTATGGATCGTTACAATAGTTATGCACATAGAAATTCTAAGCCAGTCATAACCAGTCTAAACGGCCCAACTGACAAGAGTTCTTCTCCGAAAGGATCTTTGGCTTCTGCCATCTGAAGAGAAGAACACGATATACATGTATTTCTTTTTAGTGTCATGTTTGAACAAGCATCAAGCCCGCAGATACTGATTTAATCAAGTTGTGTACGAATAGGAACAAAGTCTTGTAACTTCCTTGTACTATAAAACCAGCGGTCTTATTTAAAAAAAAAACAACTAAATAACTGGACACGGCTAATACCATTAGTCCAGTCGAACTAGGCGGAAAAGTGGGCAAGTGTCCTGCACAAGCTGGGACCGCAAGTTTGTTTTTATGCGTTTCAGTGCACTGAAACCTCATTCACAATCTGACATGTGTGAAAAAAATGGAAATAACATTTTCATACTTTGATTTATTGTCTCAGCGATCGGAAAACGTTGATTCAGCAGACCTCTTATCACGTACCTGTAGTCGAAACCGGCACAACTAGAAACTGCTGATGCAATTTTCTGTAAGTTAGGGTACAGTTTTTTGTACCCAGGCTTGGTGAGTTCAATACTTAGGTCATCATTTGTGTCCCGGAGGGTACACCGCAGCTGGGTCGAAAGCAGGGCCCGGAAAGCAGAATGATCTGGCTGAATGATCAACTGGTAGTGATCAATAACTACCTGGAATGAACAAAATACACGACGTCAACGTTCTGAGACACATTCAAATTAGATCTAGCCTAGTTACCCAGGGCAAAAATGGGGGACCAGCTGCCGTAAAACGTCACCCCCTCATAATGTGTTCAGGGGACCCCCCGAGTCACACTAGGCTGGGTGGCCTTTGAGATTTTTTGCAAGACGCCGAAAAATTGACTTTGAAGTTCAGGACACTGACTTTATCATTGGACCCAAGAACTGACACATGACTGAACGTTGTGCACGAGAATGGGACACGATGTACAGCTAACTTTTAAACGGTGGGATTTACACCCCATAAATGTATTACCAATAGATAAAAACATAGTGGCTCTTAATCAAATAAGCATGTATTTTGTAGTTTCTAGTTACGTAATTGGAAACGGCGTTTTTCGCTCACCTTTGTGTGGTGAGCTTCTCTCATGGTGTGTCGTCCGTCGTCGACGTACATGAGGTTTTCTATCTTGATTCTCTTGTTCTTATTTGTTTTCTATCTTGATTCTCTTGTTCTTATAGGATTAATCAATTTACTTACGTCCACTACAGTGTCATATGTTGTTTGTAGGTTCGTGAAACCTTGGTACTTTGAGACCTCAAGGTTTTCTATCTTGATGCCCTTGTTCTTATAGGATTCATCAATTTACTTACGTCCACTACAGTGTCATAGGTTGTTTGTAGGTTCGTGAAACCTTGGTACTTTGAGACCTCAAGGTTTTCTATCTTGATGCTCTTGTTCTTATTGGATTCATCAATTTACTTACGGCCACTACAGTGTCATAGGTTGTTTGTAGGTTCGTGAAACCTTGGTACTTGGAGACTTCCAGGTTTTCTATCTTGATTCTCTTGTTCTTATAGGATTCATCAATTTACTTACGTCCACTACAGTGTCATAGGTTGTTAGTAGGTTCGTAAAACCTTGGTATTTGGAGACTTCCAGGTTTTCTATCTTGATTCTCTTGTTCTTATAGGAGTAATCAATTAACTTACGCCCACTACAGTGTCGTAGGTGGTTTGCAGGTTCGTGAAACCTTGGTACTTTGAGGCCTCAAGGTTTTCTATCTTGATTCTCTTGTTCTTATAGGATTTATCTATTTACTTAGGTCCACTACAGTGTCATAGGTTGTTTGTATGTTCGTGAAACCTTGGTATTTGGAGACTTCCAGGTTTTCTATCTTGATTCTCTTGTTCTTATAGGATTTGTCAATTTATTTACGTCCACTACAGTGTCATAGGTTGTTTGTAGGTTAGTGAAACCTTCGTACTTTGAGAGTTCAAGGTTTTCTGTCTTGATTCTCTTGTTCTTATAGGATTCATCAATTAACTTACGTCCACTACCGTGTCATAGGTTGTCTGTAGGTTCGTAAAACCTTGGTACTTGGAGACTTCTAGGTTTTCTATCTTGATTCTCTTGTTCTTATAGGATTCATTTTATAGTTATTGAATCATCTCCATCGCACATCTCGACCAGCTTCCTCTTGCTCGTCGGATTAGCAAAGAGGTCAGAAACCTATAAAAATGAAAACTTATTTATTTGATACGGGTATTCGTGGAACGAGAAAATAAATGGCTTTACACAGGAAATTATGAAACCAGAGTTATATCAACAACTCTAAATGAATGGACAACTCCAAATGAATGAACATCGATTCCATATGTGGTATGCAGCCAGATAATGCCAGAAATGAGGAAAAACTCCTTGCTATATACTTACATTCAAATTAAAGAAATACGCTCATAGTTGCCCGTTGCAAGCACGATCTGTTTTATAGACTGTAGCGCGACCAGAAATTCTCGTTCCGCCATTTGGTATACAGGAAAGTTATTTGTTTCAAAAATCTGTAAATAATTGAAGCAATGATTGTAAATTTAAAACTACCGATAAAAACCCGACAGTACTCACAAGTGGATTAGGTGGCAGTCCATGTGTTTTGGGTTGGTTAAGCCGAGAGTGGCTGTCGTAGTGAACTTCTTGAAGAACGTTATCCACATGCGTCAAACAGAGATTTCGTGCTTATTTTACCCGGGAGATCGGGTCCTCGGAATCCCTGGTAGGGTATCATCATTGCTGAACCGTGACTCAAGATGCCTGATCATACTATTATCCAAAAAACTGGAACTTGACTTTCTTGAAAGTATATACCTGTTTTGATGAAAGCTTGTAAGTTTGGGCCCCATACTCAATTTCATCAAGGTGCTCATAACCCTCCGCCAACCCAGCAAGAAATTTCTGAAGATGTGGACCATCTTTTACCTTGAGGTCCTTGGATGTATAATTGCTACCTGAACATATCAACATTGCTGAACCTTGACCACAGAAGTGACTGAACATATTTTCACTTTGTTTTTAGTTTTTGTTGACTCGTTTGCGACAAATGTTTCCTTGGAAGATCACTGATGTCGTGGATGACATCACTGATCCACCTCAAGTAATTGTCGCAGGCGACGTAGTAGTCGCATCTGTAGTCGCCCCAATTTTAGCCGCTGATGTGCAGCACCAAAACATTCTCAACGAGTGTTCGAACAAAATTGTGAATCGAAGGCTACGGTAGCTATCGTGATTGTATGGTTTTAAAATGTGTTTTGCAGTAATCATGGTTTCCGAAACCATTATTTTGCAGATCATCATGGTTTGCAAACAAATAATTTTGCCGATTTGGCAGTTTTGTAAATGATTTTCATGATTTGCAAACCATGAAATTGCATGAACTTCATGGTTTGAATGAGTTCAGCCAATCAGAACCTGCGTCTTGAACGGCCGTCGGCTGCTCGTTGCAAAATTGTGCCAAATTTTTCCTAGTAGATTGGTTCGGGCAATTTCATTCGTCGAGTTGGGCGTTGTTGTTGCCGTTAGGCTAGCCGCTGATTTTGCAGCTTGCTTTCCCAGTCGTTTGTGGAGTGTAGAGCGCGGCGGCCGGAGCAACACAACAATTGGGTCCCAAGTCTAAGAAACTATTAATGATGTTGATGATGATTGTACATTTCACTGAGGTACAGTGTCTGGAATATGAGGCAATATGTGAACTGTTGAGTCAAATGCACAGGCATTTGCTGGTCAGTTAAGTCAGGAATTTCACGATTTGCTCTGAATTTTGCTGTGTTTCAAAGAGGACAATCAGCGGTAGGCGTTCAGTGATTTTGCCCAGGAATTCTTCCTCTGTTGTGGAGTCGTCTGATTCTTAGAAAACAGTGTCTTCATGATTGCCACACTGCAGGTATACTCTTGATATTGATTGATTGAAATATAACTTTATTCAAAGAAAATAAAACAAGAATGAGTTAAAGGGCCAAAGCCAAAGCATTACTGGCCCTATACAAAATAAAGATATAATTTAAACAAAGGCAATATGCGGGTTGTGATATGGTAGCGCTCTGAACTCCCCCACCGATCTCCAATGCGACGTGGTACAAATATTTAAATTGAAGGGAAGGGCACGGTAAAGGGAAAAAGACACTAACGAGTTAGCGAGAAAAAGAAAAGAAAAACTAGCCATCTTCCAACACTCAGGAAAATGGCCGCACTCAGTGATCTTAAGAAAAAGTAGGCATAGCAGGCACCACCTTACGTAAGTGATGGGCATAAGGCTCACACTTTTCAGGAGTCATTGTGGCCCAGAATGACTTGATACCATTCACCAATGACTCCTGGGGCCTTATTCATCAACGGTTCGTAGCACTTACGTATTCGTAACCCTTTCGTAAGTATGTCAAATGGTATTCACTAAAGCCATGTAAAGCATTTAAGTAATGCGTAAATCCCCTATTTATCAAGCACACTTAAGAATTTCGTAAGTTTGTCGCGTAAGTGATTAAAATCACTTACGCGGTATTCACCAAGCTTACTTAAGCCGAATCGGTAGATGTCGTCCTGTGTAACCCTAAAGTTTACCCAGGACCAACCTGGGTAACCCTAAAAGTTACCCAGGACGGTCCTGGGTAAACTTTAGTGTACTAAAGTTTACCCAGTTTGAAATTCTCGCACTTTTACACCTGCGGTCGAGGATCTTGAAAACGGCACTTAGTCGTACATCAGTGAACGAAATCCATCAAATCGGCAAAAATGGCAGCTGATAACGTCACTCGTGTAGCTGCGGACGATTTGCAGATGTATTTGAATTCGATCGTATCTTATAGGGACGGTTAGTTCACATCTAAAGGTCGAGAAATCAAAAAGAAACTGGTTAAGTTCGTGGAAAGAAAATACGAACTGTTTGAAGGGGCAAACGTGACGTCAAACTGCAGTGGCTAGTTCGGGATGGACTTATATGCACTGGCGCGGGAAATTGCCAGCGGCGCTGTGGAGGCATGGGCACCTGTATCGCGCGAATTTCAAACTGGGTAAACTTTAGTTCCTGGCAAACGGAAAGTTGGTGATGCGGCCATTTGGTGGCAATGGTATCACCAGCGCAGCGGAAGTTGATACCGATTGTGCGCAGTATGCTTATTAAGATGGATGAATCAGTGTGAACAACAAGATTACAAAGTTGTATACTCCATTGTAGGCCTACCTCAAGGATTCGAATATACCCGTTGGCATTCAGGTGCCCTGAGAATATACAAATGTCAGTGGCTCCACGTTTGCTGATGCCTGCCCACACATGTACCTGAATATAAAAGAAAAGTGTACCGGTAGTAAATAAGAAAATGGAAAATGCCGTTGACCAATTCCCTCTATAGTGCACTGGTATACAGGACCATTCACTGAGGTGAGGAAACGTACACAACACTTTAAACAGCAGGGCGGGCCGTCACGAAACTCCGATAGCACTAACACTGCCTAACAGAGAGGTATGCAATGGCTTTCACCATTACAGAATTTCTCTGTTAGGGCCTGTTAGTGCTAACGGGGTTTCGTGGCGGTCAGTCCACACCATTAACTATTGTGGAGACATCACCCTTAGCCTACATGAGGTAATTTGCCACAATAACTTTAGTCTGTGGTGGAGACCTCAAACTATAAAAAGGCCATGTGCTGGAGACATTTCATCTCTTGAACTCCATCACCAGTCGACGTGGTGCATGTACATAGCCTGAGGTCTAACATGCACTGTCATGATGTTGACACTAACCTTGCCGGGATGCTTGACTTTACCAACTTTCATTTTAGCTTTACCAACTTCACGAAAAAGAAGTAGGCCATTCTGCTTGAGAAATATTGAGGATTCATCGGTAAAAACCATGTCCTCAAACTGTTCTTCGTTAAAGAAACAGTTAAGGCAGTACAGCAAACGTTTTCGGCGGTTGGTTGGGTTGGCCTCAGAAATTGACAGTACCTGAAAGAAATATTATAAATTACTGGTATGTTATTATCTGAAGTTGAATTCAGTGAACTTACAAGAGGACAAGGCCAAGAAAGGACATGATGCCGCTATGATCATCATGACAATGTGTGTGATAATGATGTTGATTAGGCCTACCGCAGGCATTGCATTTTACGGGGTGCATTTAACAGGCTCCATAAATGTTCCGCAATCAATAGCATAGCATCCCATAAAGTGCTGGATCAGGCTTCACAATTAGCGACAGCGTTTTGTTCACAAACAATCACATCGCCAGTATCGGTAACAGAATGAGTAGCCATGAGTAGACTTCTGACAGTCTTTGACCTTTCTCCAAGTCCGATTCTGTATTGTGATGGCACTCAATCCTGTGGGCTAAAACAGATCAATGCTGATTTTTATTAAACAGCAAAGGTGAGTCTTGACCCAAAGGTTGAGCATGTCTGTGCTACAGAGGCATGGCGGAGGGTTAGGCAAGGCGAGGACAGCATGGTGGAGGTGCATCTTCTACATGTACATATTTTGAAGTAGGCATAGGCTATTGAAATTATGATTGCTTATTTAGGCTGAAAGGGTAAATGTCGTCCTGGGTAAATACAAAGATTACCCACGATCTCAGTCTTCACTAAAACAATACCCTGGGAATAGTTTGTGTAGCCGAACATCACCCAGCTTGCGCAATCTGTGCCTAGGAACGAGTCTTATTTAGAAATCCCGTGGAATCTCGCGGTCTCGCGCCGCGGTACTTGTTGAGTGTAGCTGTTCCTGACATTCTTCAGGCGGTCATGTGACCACGGGCGAGACAATCTCGAATCCAGGTGCCATACTACGATGCCGGGTGATGTTCGGCAACCGAAAGTACACCCAGGGTATTGTTTTAGTGAAGATTGAGATCCTGGGTAATCTTTGTATATACCCAGGACGACATTTAACCTTTCCGCCTTATTTAGACCCTCCGCATATCGTCTTCATCACTCTCATCATTGGATATTTCCTCTGGGGCAGTAACCTGTTTCCTGAAGTTCAGAACGATATTCCTGTTCCTAATGCTGGCCCTAAGCTTGCATGCGTTGTGGAAGGTGAAATCAGTAACCTCAGGTCCTTCAATGCCAGCTATCATACATGTAGTTCATTTAGCACTTTATGCGGCAGCCTGTTCCTCAGCTTTGTCTTAATCGCTTCAACCTGCTGAATCCCCGTTCGTAATCTGAAAAGAAAAATAAATGAAAAATAAAATAAGAAACACCACTGATCACCGTTGTCTCTGAATCTAAATTGAGATGCCGCCGTGATTTGTTTACCTGCATTTATTTTTCCTGTAATTGTTGCCAGCACTTTCTGGCAGGAACCGGACGTTTTAGTCATTTTGCACGGGGAAAATTGGGTATGTGCTGTGATGAGGTGTGCTGAAAAGTTAAGCCAATTTCAACTTGTTCAGTATTGATGTTAAAAAAGCAGAAAGGGGTGTCAAGGTAGCATGGGGGGGGGGGGGGGGG
>NMRB01000229.1:443695-470676 GCA_002633025.1 Notospermus geniculatus | reverse complement strand
TTTTTCCCGACCTACCACTTTCGGCAGTCTTTTTCGTCGCCAGCCCCAGAAAACACGAAAACAAGTTTTTTTCCGCGCCGATCGTAAAATTCAGTTGAAAAATTCTGCAATTCCACATAGTTGCCCCATCCCATCGCTCCCAGCATGCCTTGTGCAGGAACATGAACATGCAGCCAAAACAGCTGATGGGGAAGATTTTTTACCTTTGAGTGACGGTGAAGCAGGCAGCGAATAACAAAAAAAACTTTTTTTAAAAATTGTTTTTCTCCCTACCGTACTTGCATTCTATGGTAAAAATCCGTAATCCAACAAATAAAATAAGCGTGGCCTAAGGCAGGGTTGTTCGTGAGATGATCTACAATACAAAACATTTCACAATAATTTGATAAAAGATGATTTCCCTGCTTACTTGCTGAGTTCATATCAACAAAAATAAAAAATCTGTTTAAAGTATAATATGTTAATACATGTACATGTACATGTACATACAATGTAGATATACCTGCTTTTCCTTCGCCGTAGACATCAGCCTGAATCAGGTCGTTTCATGCCGTCCCAGCGTCGCAAGGGCACATCGGGCAAGAAGGGTCTTGCCAGTGGCAAACCATGATGATGCAAATTCATGAGAGTGGCCCCATTTACTTACGACACGCCTCGTCGATTGCTTCCCTTATGGTCTTCCAAGCATCGTTTCTTTGTGCTTCAGATATGCCGTTTTTCCTATAGGTCGCCTTTCTTATGAAGTCCAGTACTTCCTTCGAAATCTTCTCTTTGTTAAACGTACCCGTGCAGTTGAACGTATGTCTAACCTTCTTGTCTGGGATGACCCTTCGAATGAGTCTGGCTGCAAAATTCTGATTTCGCGTTCCTGAACTAGTACTCCAATGTATCCTCTGTCAGTATCATCCGTGGCGTCATGATGTTGGAAGTTTCACAGATCCCGACTCTGGGAGGAGTCAGTAGGGTTACATCCTGTGTCATGACTCAGGTTGGTTGCGACGACGACATCTCGAACATCCCTGTTGCCGACTCTGGGTGGAGTCTGTCTTTGTACCTTGGGCATCGTGAGTGTATTCGTCAGTGGTGGGGCACCTTGAGTATCCTGTCACTGTTAACCATCGGTGGCAGCACGTTGGGCATCTGGGTAGGGGTTTGAGGCATCTGGGCTGGCGGAACATGGTGGTGGGAATTCTTGTCGAGGGCAGCTCGCAAGTGTTCTATTTCGTTGCTCTGTGCCCTTATCAGAAATTCTAATTCCTTGGCTCGTGTGTTCACCCATTGCTGGTTGCGCGACAACATGTCAGTGATAGTTTGATTTCGTAAGACATCAGCTATGTCATTCGCTGAAGTTATCGTGAAGCCAACGCAATAATAGTTTTATTAGTTTTCAGAAATCACTTGGTTTCAGTAGACCTTGGCCTCCTCCTTTGTTTGCCATCATATCAATCATTATCGGTTCCGCATGAGTGAGCACAGGCGATTTACTTGTTCCCAATTTGAAATGGCTTGCGCACGGATGTGAAAGGGTTAAAACAGAATTACTCACCGTGGTTTTGTAAAATGTGGACATGTGCTTTGTATCTCCTAAACTCCCAAACAAATTCCATTAACCCATTACCCTCCACAAGCCCACAGACTTGCGACCCTGTAGTTGACGAGTTACACCCAATCCCAAGTGTGTTGTTCATGCGCATGTTCGTGTTGGTCTAATAGATATGGGGAAATGAATAACAGCCCAACACAATCAACACATGTTCAACACGTGTACCTCAGAGGCGGGCGGGAGGCGAACTTTTTTTTCCTAACGGATGTATCCATTACGACCGACTTTTTTTTCCTAACCACTATAGCAAAACCTAATCCTAATCCTAATCTGAACCCTAATCCTAATACTACTCCCAAAACTAACCCTGACCCTAACCCTTACCCTTACCCAGTCATTAACCCTCTATTCACTTCGTTAAGTTCGATTCGTAATGGATATACTGGCTAGGAATCTATACCGGTTAGGAAAAAAAATCTGCGGGCGGGAGGGTGAACTTATTCCCGCCAAACTGTAACCGTCCCCTTCTCCACTATCACACCTGTCCAATCAGGATAATCTTCCCCTGTCTCCGCTTTCAAAACACAACTGAACGGGCCCTCCACTCACATGCACGGATGACGTCACCACACTTTGGATTACACCCAATCTCAAGTGTGTTGTTCATGCGCATGTTCGTGTTGGTCTAATAGATATGGGAAAATGAATAACAGCCAGACACAATGTCGTGAACACTGGGCGCANGATATACTGGTTAGGAATCTATACCGGTTAGGAAAAAAAATCTGCGGGCGGGAGGGTGAACTTATTCCCACCAAACTGTAACCGTCCCCTTCTCCACTATCACACCTGTCCAATCAGGATAATCTTCCCCTGTCTCCGCTTTCAAAACACAACTGAAGGGGCCCTCCACTCACATGCACGGATGACGTCACCACACTTTGGATTACACCCTATCTCAAGTGTGTTGTTCATGCGCATGTTCGTGTTGGTCTAATAGATATGGGAAAATGAATAACAGCCAGACACAATGTCGTGAACACTGGGCGCAATGTTTCCGGAACGCAGCTATGCTGCCACCTTGCGGAGCATTCAATTACCTTGAGCGGAACGCCACGTCATTGATTTTTTCTGTACTTAAGAAATTTGGCTTTTGGGACGGCTGCGGGATAAATGACGTTATTTCGACCGCCACCATTGACAAAATTGGGCAGTATTGTCTCCTGAACTGTGACGGGGTCAACGTCCCGCGAAAATCAAAGTCCAGTCGGTCCGATTGTTAGGCGATGGATTATAATATGTGGCTATAGAGATCATGACCATTCGAATATAATCTTACAAAAGCGGGCTTTGTTTGGCCCAATGTTATCGACGCTGCAATTAGATCCAGTGTACACAGGCCTAGGACTACTCGTATTTCTAAGCCGCCCAAAACCTAAACCAATACTGGTTCCGATTCCTCTGGATTTGGTGATTAAACAGCTGGACAGTTTTGTTTGTGTTCTCCGATTGCTCAAGTTGATCATAACAATACCTCTGTTGGCTATGGTAACATAGCTGGACATCTGTATTTATCATCCAGTCATCTTCATAAAATGTGCGTCAACAACTTCATCGCTGCCCAACACAATGTGTTATCATGACTTCGTACCGCTATATATGTTTTCGAACAAAACAGCGAAAATCTGAGTTCCCATGCCACGTTGGGTTATTTACCTATAATCCAGTCAATAATGTATAAATGTTCAAAGTGTTTTTCAACAAAATTGGTAGCATTTAACCTTATACTTGCTGACACACTGAATGTCCACCAAACCTAGTGTCACTGCTAGAAATCTTGGTTTTATATTTGATACTGGAATGACGTTTCACAGTCAAGTCTCCAATGTCATCTCCACTGGCTATTACAATCTCCGTAGAATCGCAGCAGTTAAGGGCGAGCTGTCGTTTTGAATTTTTGAAATGTGGTCAGGCGTTGTAAATAAAAGATGTCAAAATACCATAAAAGTACAAGTTGTATGACGGAAATGAAGGCACCTCTGGGGTCTATAATTCAAAGGGAATTGAATGAGACGCATCTTGGAACGCACTAATTAGCTAATAAGTTGAAACAAAAGACTAGTAATCGGTACACTTTCCCAAGAAATGTTACATTTCGAAGATCAAACGATATGTGGATCATAAAGTTCGAGGCTTTTTCTACTTAGTCCACCCATTTTGATAGCAATATTTTCAACAGGTATAGAGTACTCGGCATGTGAATTTCATGACTCATGCTGCCAGGGGCGGCCATATTGGATTTGGATTTTACTTCCTGGTTGTCCTTTTTGTACTGAGCGTGTATGGTTCACATGAAGAGCATGTCAGGACACCCTCGTCACCCCAGGTTCTATGTGTTTGTGACATTGTTGTCACACCTTCAATGTGTCATTTACACGCTCCTTCTCCAAGAAAATTGTACCTGTTTTTCATGTTTGGTGAATTTCTTTGTTTATGATTATGTAATGTAATTAAGCTGTAATCCTTGGGACGTTCCTCATTTTTTGTGTCTATAAAGCAGAGTGATCACATTGGACCATAAAAACAGTCAACTGGGGGTGTCTTTATTGCTTTTCTCAGAGGGGCCTGGATTGAAGCAATATGAAAATTTAAAATGTCAGCTCGCCCTTAAAAAGTATCTTCCATCTGATTTCCTGACCATGCTTGTTCATGCCTTTATGACATCCAGACTTGACTTCTGTAATGCCCTTTATTATGGTTGACCTTTGTAGGAAATCAACCGACTCCAAAAACTTCAGAATCAAGCCGCTCGCCTCCTCGCCAATACTAGAAGGCATGACCATAGGCCTATAACTCCTGTTTTAAAACAACTTCACTGGCTCCCGATGCGTGTGCGAGTGGATTTCAAGGTCCTGTCATCTGCATTTAAGGCTGTGCATGGTGTCTAAGCCCGGTGGTCGAGTGGTTAGCGCGCACGACTATTAAACTGTACAATGGGTCGGCGCGGGTTCGACTCCGGGCGAAGGCATGTACAAAAAGTTGTGAAACATTAATGCAGGGTCCGTCGGATGGGACTAAAAGCCGTGGTCCATTGTACCTGAGTGTCTATGCCAGGGCAAGTAAAAGACCCCACACAGGTGGACAGTAGCCTGTCGTGGACTCCATACCTCCGGCAAAAATCCAACAGGGTTACGACGCCGGTAATGATATATAGAATGGTGCAGGGCCAACCTATCTCTCCCTGACTTCGCAGTCCAACAAGAGGTCGACAAGATCAAATTCTGCTCCTATGCTCGAGTGGAAATCTGCGGCCAAGAAGTCAGCAGGGGAGAGGGCCTTCACCGTCTGTGCCCCGCGACTTTGGAATGCACCCCGCCTGCACTGAGGGTCATTGACACCTATTCAAGTTTTAAATCTCAACTTAAGACCTATCTTTTTAATAAGTATCTTAATTAATTTCTATCAGTGTTTTATATCCCACATTTAATGTTTTATATTCAATATTCATTATTGTAAAGCGCCGCTGACGATTTATTTCAAAGCGGCGCTATAGAAATTCATTTTATTATTATTTTTTATTAAACCTGTCTTCTGGAAAGGTTCCATCTTCAAGATGACCACCATTTATCCTAAAATGGCCATAACTCGAGAACCGTTTGACGTGAGTCGTTTTTGGCATGTAAATGTAAATGACCGCATTCGTGACAAGATTGAATGGGATTGTAAATGTAAATGACCGATGTCAGATTTTGGGGGGGGGCATATGTCCTAGCATCCTGTATTATTAGGGAGAACGGACAGATGAGTTGCTTCAGATGACTCTGCTTCCTCAATAGGCCTGGAGACCTTTTCACATGTACAGTTCTTATACACAGACGATGATAAAATATTTATAGCCGCAATTGTGCTATTTATTGTGCAATTTCACTGAAGGAATTTCGACGACCCCAATACATAATGTACTTTCAAGTGCGAAGAAAGGAGTTCCTGCACCATGGGCCGTGTTCAATATGGGTGATCATCGTGCGATTAAGGGTGTTTAGCGTAATCAGCGTACAAATTCTGCATTACACAGGTTAAAGGCCTAGAAATCTATTGTCTTATGTCTGAATGGTGCTTCGCCTGAGGCGTTTACCCGCAGGATAATCACACGCGCCTGACTATCCTGCGTCTAAGTCCAAGAGGACAAGAGAAATGTTGAACGATCAGGCAGGCTTGTCTACAATTTGTTCAACATTTGCTTTTGTCCTCCCACACTTGAGACGCAGGAAAGATAGACGCGTGTGGTCATCGTGTGGGTAAATGCCAGAGATCAGGCAGCATACAGAAGGCAGGACAACAGTTTCTAGGCCTTTAACCTGTGTAATGCAGAATTTGTACGCTGATTAGGCTAAACACCCTTTATGAATACGGCCCATATGTCTGATAAATAAACTATTTCAGAGCATGCGCCATTTCAGTTCAACAGGTCTTTTTTTCACAAAGCAGACATAGCTGCAATCACAATCCAGCTTTCAGGGTGACGAGATCACCATCAGCATTGTTTAAGGAACATGATTATTCAATATCTGCACAAGGCTTACATTTCAAAAAGTTAAATTTTCTTCTATGGCAATTTCATAACACATCACTCAGTAAAAAGGGATCTCATCCCAAATATACTCAACACTCGACGAGAGCCCCCCCCCCCTTCTGCTGTCAATTTCAACCTCGATCAGAGGCAAGGTGACCTGCAGGTCCAGACAGATAGATTTAGACACCTGCTATAGATAAGGTATCGATGATAACATAATCAAAACAAAACAACAGCTCGAACATGAATCAGTGATAAGTTGTTTTTCAAAATCTTTTTTTCATACGGTACATGCAAACACAGCCTTTAGGCCCAGTTTACATATACAGACACGCGAGCGAACAAAGGTTTTATGGTCATGAGCCCTTTGTTGGGCCATTGTTCGCCGCGTGTCCTTATACCGTATACCTCTATGAAAACCCGGCCTTACATCAAGCCTCTACACGTCGTACGACTGCTCAAAATGAGAGGCATCCTGTGGGCGCCAAACTGAACACTGCACTCTCATTGAGCTGAAAACAACGGTTGGCAGACTGCGACGACCTACCTCTCCGAGGAATCACATGTGTTAAGGTCTAATACCAATCTAACTCCATCGCGTCGTCCACGCAGGCCTGCTGAGGGCTCCAACATGACCTCGTAATAGGGTCTGGAACTTGAACCGCTGGACCGAAATAGATAATCGTGGTGACTTCTATCTCCTACAGAAAGAGTCAACGCTGTAAATTGTTTTGGGCTCTGCATAGTGGAAGTATGCCTGTGCATTTTTTGGGCCACCCTGTCTAGCCTTTGTGGATTGGGGAAAAAAAATGGGTATGAATAGAAGCGTCGGCGCCTGATTACACATGGGTCATGATGAATGGGATGGGCCCAGACCTAGTCACACTATATAAACTTCAGGTAGTGCTACGTTCCTAAGACTCGTTTACAGGACTGGGTCAGCATTACATCTTCCACACCAACGAAAGTGGTTCCTCAAAATGGAGAAAGCGATCGCCGTCGTCTTGATTTTAGGAGTCGTTGGGAGGTACTCCGAGGTTGCCGCGACGGCACCAACGCGTTGTGGTAGGTATTACTTTGCTGTTTTCACTACCGCTAGCCATGCATGCTTGCGATGTCGATCAATACAGAAATCAGGGGAATCAGTGTGAAAAATCCGTACAAGGGAAAGGGCCTTAAATCTATTGTAATAACATCCACAAAAGGAAATTGGGTAATATAATCCAAAAATATACCGGTACCACTGTTCGAAAATTCCTGCATGAAAAATTGAAAATCAAGGAAAAGATACAATGTATGTACGTGTATTTGAAATCAGTGAAAATTGGAAACCTTTAGAATATACTAGCGAATAAGTCTCTGTTGTTACATACATGTATATCAATTCGTTCTGATTGATATTAACCAGCTTGGAGAACAATACAGGCTGCAGAAAGCCCTAGGCTAACAACGCATTCCCNCCTACAGAAAGAGTCAACGCTGTAAATTGTTTTGGGCTCTGCATAGTGGAAGTATGCCTGTGCATTTTTTGGGCCACCCTGTCTAGCCTTTGTGGATTGGGGAAAAAAAATGGGTATGAATAGAAGCGTCGGCGCCTGATTACACATGGGTCATGATGAATGGGATGGGCCCAGACCTAGTCACACTATATAAACTTCAGGTAGTGCTACGTTCCTAAGACTCGTTTACAGGACTGGGTCAGCATTACATCTTCCACACCAACGAAAGTGGTTCCTCAAAATGGAGAAAGCGATCGCCGTCGTCTTGATTTTAGGAGTCGTTGGGAGGTACTCCGAGGTTGCCGCGACGGCACCAACGCGTTGTGGTAGGTATTACTTTGCTGTTTTCACTACCGCTAGCCATGCATGCTTGCGATGTCGATCAATACAGAAATCAGGGGAATCAGTGTGAAAAATCCGTACAAGGGAAAGGGCCTTAAATCTGTTGTAATAACATCCACAAAAGGAAATTGTGTAATATAATCCAAAAATATACCGGTACCACTGTTCGAAAATTCCTGCATGAAAAATTGAAAATCAAGGAAAACATACAATGTATGTACGTGTATTTGAAATCAGTGAAAATTGGAAACCTTTAGAATATACTAGCGGTTTTTATTACAGTCTTTCTAAAAATCAAGCCAGATCTTGCATAGATAATAGAAAGTCACCCCATGACTGTCGGAACACAATGTGTCTTTTGAATGAGTCTTCTCCAGTCGCCTGGCAATTGCCCGCGATGTGACTGGCTACTCGAACCTATATGACGACGACACTAATTTGCATTGGGTTTTTTACCACACGTTCAGTAATTACAGAATGAGTTAATAGAATTAATTAAGCCGTGCGCTTTGTTTCTGGTGAGTTTTTGTGAAAGTGCAGTCCTAACTCTTTAACGCCTGGCCATTATTGTCTTTTTGCAGGGGGTCCGACATGGGTCTAGTAATTTTGCTGTTTCTCCTTAACAGCACATGATTTCGAAGCAGCCTTTAAACGGTACATAGACAAGACCGCGCACGTTATATAGGCCGTCAATGAAACCCATGCGACGTGCCGTTCACGCTCAGCGGTGGTCTGAACAGGCAAGCACTGCCATTCGACAGGGCCAGTTTTAAGCACACTAACATACAAATAATTTCCTCAAATGTTTCTCGGTGATGTGGCGTGCCAACTGATCATGTAGGCCTATAGTATGGTCAAAGCCCTTTCCAACAACGTCTGTCCCGGTCAAACAGCCAATTCGAAAGTATTTTTGCTCCATTTTTGAAGAAGAAAAAAATGTCGCTAAAATCGCGGATAAGAGAGGGGCGCTACTCGTATACATTTAGACCACACGCGCGCGAATAGGCGTCAACTTGTAGGCAATTCTCTTTCATGTGCACGGAAAATTCACCTCAATCGGACCAATAATAACTGAGTTATGAGCAAAAGAATGCGGTAGTGTCGGGCACCTAACTGAAACCAAGTTATCTCGGCCTTGGGCGTCAAACAGTTAAATCTATGTAAAGACAATAGCAATTCGTGAGTTCATGAAACGTTGGACGAATGATTAACAAATTTTCTCACAGAATGCAAATTTCGGCCTTGCAGAGGGTATTTCCCAGTTAAGACGAACTTTTTTGCGAATAAGTCTCTACAATTCGTTCTGATTGATATTAACCAGCTTGGAGAACAATACAGGCTGCAGAAAGCCCTAGGCTAACAACGCATTCCCAAGTTGAAATTTGTCGGCGTTCATGCACTATTTTTAGACCGGTAATCCCTATCTGCTTGAAGCTGCCGATAGAGGATGCAACTGTATGAATTCCCGTTCTAACAGTCGTGCCGCGTTATTTTTTTCCTCTTTTTCTCTCCGTAGTATGAAATTTACGGCAAGTTTTTATTATTGCATATTGATCCCTTTTTTATTTCCTTGATTCCGATTTATTTTTATGGTATAAATTAAACAACGGGATCAGGAGGCAGTAAAGTTAGAAAAGTGTTACTTTTTCCTGGCACCCGATATACCAAAATACGTGTCTAGTTCGGCAACGACGGATTGCCTCCTATCCTCTGCTGCCGCAGGACGTGTAGAAGATTCACGTAAACACTGTAAATCAAGGCGACGCGTTACGAGTTTAGTATTCTGTTTACATGTTTAGCAACAAAACACAACCTGACACATTACGTGAATATAACTGAACACATCATCAGGACAGGCGTTCTATCCGCCTAGAAACATTACTCTAGATGTCTAAAATGACAAAATATAGTCTAAACACGAAACTAAACGGGAATATGCATCACTTTTTAAACATCTAAACGCGTTTAGTTTTCCATTCTTTGGTATTAGATATGAACAGATGACCTAAACACCAAACTTCAAATTGGCCACTGTCCACCATTGTATATTTGAGATCAAAAATCGCTTTGTACTGTGATGTATTCTCAAGTTGATACAGAAGAAATCCAGAAATATAGCACAAAGGCGACACACAAATATGATATAAAACAGAGGTCGTCCCCTGCGTTTTTTGCAAATTTTTTACCCCAACCGGGGTCTTCTTCAGGCAGGCACTTTCTTGCAAAATACTACAGAAAAGACTGAGCTGAATCCTAGATCTGAAGTATCCTGAACAAACAGAGCGTGTCAACAATTAAGGTTAGGTTGAGTAGAGGACAAGCCCCATAATTGGTTGCTAGACCTGATTACAAGAGGAGAGTGTCTGTAATTAGTGAGAGGTTGATTAGGCTGAAAGAAAAGAGTTATATTAATCATGACAAGTGTAATTTATAATGAGCAAACTTATAACATGTAAGAATGAAATGAAGAGCGAGTAGAAATATGGAAAGAAGATAATTGGAGGCAAAGACACTGCCACCTACACAATAAACAGAGTATGGCGTAGGGCTAAACTGAATAGATAGAAAGAAGGGCTAGGTGAACGGCAACTGCAAATCCCTGGCCAATGAAGAGAATAGGGAAAGAGCAATGGAAGACAAGGGCCTAAACCAGAAAGGGAGCCACATGCCCTCTAAGACTGGAAAAATAAAAGAAGGTCTACTAAGGGGCGAAAAGGGAAAGGGACGAAATGCCAATCTTTTTGGCCCTGACACTAAAGCTGATAAAGGGGAGCTATGGGGTTATCAGAAACTCAGCACCTGGTGTAGAGACCCGAGGGGTGATGGTTTTATAGGGTCCACCTCCACCACAACTCAGTTCTGAGGAGGATCGTCTCATCCGAACATGTCTCCAGTATGGCGAACATCACGTGCTTGACAGAATGTCCTGGCAGTTTGAAGGGGGCATAGAGTAACGAGCAGTCACGGTCATCCTCTATCCCCCGCCTGATGTTGGATTTGTGATTGTTCATCCTTCTCCGGAAGCACAACATGGTCTGTCCGACGTGCTGATTGATTGTGGGGCATCTGGTACAGGTGATGCAGTAGACAACATTTTTACTGTCACAATCCGTGCTCCTCAGGCGAAGTTGATGGGACCTTTCCGTGGAGGAGCTAGTGATGTGGGACTGGGAGGGTAAGGAGATGCAGAGTTCACATTTCCGACCCCTCTTAGGTCCTTTCCGTGAGCATGGGTTACAGGTGGACCTAGCGTGTTGAAAGTTCGGGGTAGGGACCTTGGTTCTTACCAGCACATCACGAAAGTTTTTGGATGTACGGAATGCACTGAGGGGTGGCTCACTAGGGCAGCATTCTTTCATTGAGGATACAGAAGAAACTTTTTGAAATCTAAATCTTACCTTTTATTAATCAATGTTGAAGGTGATCTTAGGCTAAACTGTGATTGCACTGGGTGCTTCAGAAAAAAATGATCTGTTAGAATATGGGACTGCTTACTCTTCTGAAATAAGGTAGGCCTACTTACCACATGTGTGCACCCACATTTCTTCCTACTTGAAAATACTTAGTGAAATCCTTTCGTGCGATGCATTTTTTAGATGAATATTTATCATCCTTTGTGCATACGAACTGTACATGAGACAAGGTCTGTAGGTCGACTGTTGAAGCAGAGTCATCTAATGAACTGGTGACTCCATGCTCTCCTACGATGATAATACAGAATAGGCCTAATTGGGACGCGCACAAATATGCATTATACTGCTGGGCGAAAGAACCGCCCACAAATAGGGGTTGGTTCTAAACCTGGCACTGGCACTGGCATTGGCATCATATTATGGTCAGAAATCATGAAAAAAATGGTATATTTACCTAGCAGTTATTATTTTGGAAGTAAGACAATAGGGCCAACCAGTTTAAATTGGANTTAGTATGTTTAAAAACGTCATCGCCGTTATCGTTCTCAGTAATCTCCGTGTGAAAAATTGTCAGCTGGCCCGCTGGCTCATATGGTAGAGTGTGTGGTCATGGATCAGGAGCGCCGGGTTCGATCCCCGCCAGCCGTAAGCTACTTTTTCACGTGTCACTTTCTCTTTGTATTTTTTTTCCGTAAAAAATACCAGTCCCCATTCTTCCGTACACATCGCGCGGACGACGATTGGGAGATTTTGCAAATGGCAAACAACATGTGTTTCTTAGCCCTAACTTATAGATCTTGTTCACAGCTACACCACAGCCTCTAGATTGGTTCCATGATCTACCGCTAGGATTTGATAATCCCGCGTATATTCTAACATCGAGATACCGGTTACCAGTCAGTTTAGCATGTTTAGGCCTCGCGCCTAAATCACGGATGAATTTTCGAGTCGATTTTAATATTAGTACATGACGTTTACGATGAGTGGGACCTTGCATACATATGTGATGACTGATTGACAGTTTTAGCTAATCAGTGTTATGAACAATACCAACGGGCGGTAGAATTTTGCTTCATTTGACGTCTCAGGGCCGCATTCGTGGTGCACATGGGGACCTACTCATCATAAGTGATCCACAGCAGCATTGTATCATCTGCTTCCATTCCGCTGGAGCATTCGTCTAGCATTCGTGGAGCATTCGGCAGAGAGTTCGCTGGCGGCTGCCAGCTCTAGTTTTTAAATAACTGCTACATATATATACATTTTTTTCATGACTTCTGCCCCATAATATGCTACCAGTGCCAGTGCCAGGTTTAGAACCAACCCGACAGATAGACGCTACAACGAGTTAGACAACCAGCCCCCCCCCCCGGATGCTAGCGTAGCACGTGATTGCTTGGCGGCATTTTTAGATCACCTCTGGTGAGCTCTCACGATGGTGCAACGTCCGTCGTCCGTTATATTAGCCGGGCACGTTTCATAACCGCTGGGGCTATTGATCTGAAACTTGGTACATATATACCCTTAGGTCATATGACCTATGACACCAAGTTTCGGCCGGATTCGATACTTGACTTGGCCACCAGGTGGCTAAAATAACTCCTGAACTAATGACTGGATCATCTCCAAATTTTTATCATACATGTAGGTGTATCATGTGGAGATACATAACATATGTAACGGGTTTTTGAGTTGACCTACTTTTCAAGGTCAGATAGGTCAAAGTTTCGGAACTGCTAGGGCTACTGACCTGAAACTTGGTACCATTTGGACCATTTCATTTAGGTAAAAACATGTCAGAACAGAAGCGAGGGGATGTGTAACATACACCGAAGCATCGCATCAGAAGGTTTATGTTCATCTCCTTCCCTTATCTCTCGTTTCAGTTGCACCCCCGCGCGTGGAATGCACGATGATTGATGTAAGTGTTACTTGTATGCCTGACAATACCATACCGACTATGACTGGCGAGAAAATACTGTATCTACTCAGTTATAACGACAGTTGACCAGCTATTCGTAGATAGTGGACCGCCATTTTTGCCATGTGACTGCAGTCACATGGCAAAAACGGCCGTCCGCTGATGAGGTAATCCTACTTAAATTCACAATCAAGATTAGTTCAAAGTTCGATCACTGCTTATTATGTATCGCATGAGTACGATTATCACAGTCACGTGGTGGAAAAGGCGGTCCGTTGATCTGCGAATATGAGCTGTCGTTATAACTGAGTAGAAAGAGTACTCAATCTGAAGTTTGTTCGCCTGGCAAACCGATTCCAAACAGCGGAAAGGTCGGTTAATAAAGGCTTCACGAGGATTCACGTCCGTGAAGCCATTGCTGACCGCAGTTTTCGTATACCGTATACTTCTATGTAAAGGAAGCCTAAAGGTTACGGCGGCCCTCGCGAGATACAAAACCTAACGCATACCGTCGTGTTTTAAATCTCTCTCATCGTACACACAATAAACATAGGGCCTATTTTCGGAATGGTGACAAATTTCCACTGGACTACAAAGAATGTAATAATACGAATGTATCAGTGAGCACTTTCTAATCCCTGAAGATATTCAATTTGTAGGCTGCCGCCGACTGACAAGTCAATTTTTATATGTAGTTTAGTTTCATGGTGCTTTCTTGTAGACTCGACCTTCGCGGAATGGAACCCAAATTTTGATTGGCAACGTGACGTATGATGCGATTGGGAAAAGGATACGGGTAATTCAGGCTGACATAAGCGCTAGGCCCGTGGAGGTCCATGATGTTCGATTCTTCTTCCAAAAGGTAACCAAGACGTTTTACTACTCACAAAACTGGTATAGCACATATAAGAAAAACTCACTGAAAGTGACATAAAATGTGTTGAGTTTAAAATTGTCTGCGAATTCTATGGCGGCACATTTCCAAAATCAAGCTGTAATGCTGGAAGCAAACATAATGAAAATGCCACACTGCAAAAACAAGTTGGTCCATTGTACCCATGGATATGGGCAAATTTCTTGTCCCATTTTTAGCCTATTTCATTTATGCATTTGGGTATCAATTAAAAGTACCCATGGCCATTGTCTATAGTACTCATGATGACTAACGCCATGGGTCCGGAGGACCCCAAAGTACAACCAAGTATAGAACCCATCGCCATGGAATATTTTTGACAGTAGGTCCGTCTTCCTCGCAGTGCGTTTTCTGTACACAGGTTGGTTACCCGTGGGTGTTGCACCCATGATACAGGACGAGTTCCTAGAGGGCAGTGAGGTCACTTATGCGAGCAGTGTCTGCGACATGAAATCAGTGTGTGCTGGGATGTAAAACCTCATCTTTGCGAGTTTTATGGCTGCTATACGGTTGGCACACTCTTTAAAAATCCTTGTCACCGCAACTTGTCTGCGAATATTGACGAGATGCTTTAGGCAGTGTGACGAGTTACGTTATTCATGACACGATTTACTCGTCATGGCGAATCGCACATCTCTGAGACGAGTTCGCTTTGTCTAGTTGACAAGATCTCTAGTTATGGCGATAACTTGCAGATGGCAGGACATTATTGCGCATGCGCTTCCCTCACGTTCATCGCTCAATTTCAAACTCTAAGTATGCTGTCACCATCGTTGCCTCGTTATCCCCGTGGGTTTAGGGGTTACATGTATGTCTAGTAGTTTGTATGTTTCATAGGTCGTAGGTTCGAATGGTGTACCTGTTGTCAGTACTTGTAACTACCGTTTAACAGCCTCGTGGCGCATAGTTTTTAATTTTTGTTTATAGCCTGAATGACAAGATGTATTTGTTTCAATGATAAGATGTCTTTATCCGAGGACGACAAGTTGAAAACTTGTCAACTGACAAGATAGACCCTGTCAATTTAAGCATATGGCTGAGAACGAGTTCCAACTTGTCAGTACGACGAGAATTTTTTACAGTGCAGACACCAATCACAAAGTCAAAAAAAATATTGATAATTACGCGACAAATCTCCTGCGCCATTTATGTGTAGCGCACTGTCTTAGCATGGAGTAAGTGGCAGAGATGATTGCATACAATCATCTGAAGCCGTACGGGCTTCAAGATCAAGTCGCTGAGATGATCTCACTAAGCTGATCTCCTTTGTAAGGCTAAGTATTAAAAAGTTAGATTAGCGTCCTTTTTAACCAGAAGGGGGGGTATCTGTTATGGTTTTTTTCTTGGCATAACTGGGCACTGATGCCAGAAATTGGAATGTCAGCCAAGTCAACATCTTTCAATGGGAAAACGGGCGAAACAGTAGATACTTATGTGTGACTACGATACTGGTAGTTGCATCGTTGGATGCATGATGGCACTGCTTACATGTTTTTCATATTTGTTCGTTTTTTATACTTTTTCAAGGAAATTCTTGGGAGCAGCAAAATTCGGGGCGGGTGGGGACGCTAAATTTTATTATAATCATCTTCTTTACTTGGCCTAAGGTACATGTAACTGACATGCAAGTGTGTGCTTCCTGCTTTAGTCACTTGGTTCCTAAAATGATCTCGAATTTGTGTTGCCAGTTTAAATGGTATATTGTTCAACACATGACATAACAAAATGGTGTCCGTCTNATATTGCGATATTTCACTTTACACAAAACGCCCCCTGGTGCGCCTAATGTAGGTCAAATTGCGCTCATTTTTTGTTTCCGAGGAGAGTTCACCAAGGGCTACCTTCAGATGTAATTTGGAGTCTCTAGCTATTACGGTTACAAAACGTCGGGCATAGTTTGACAGATGGAGTGATGGACTGCTGGACTGACACACTGACGCCACTGAATACCTATATGACTAGCTCCGCTGACCTTTGGTCAGCTGAGCTAAAAACGCAAGCACGTACTTCCAATAGGCCTATTCAGGGACAAAAACCAATCGTGTGATGGTCGATGGTGTTTACCCGCAGGATAGGCCTAATCACCCACAGTTAACTTTCCTGTGTCTAACTTCAAGAAAATTTGAACGCTCAAGAGCCTTGTTTAGTGTCATTCATCTTTTTTTCTTTTGTCCTTCTGGACGTAAACGCAGGAATATTACCCCGCCTGTCTGTGATTTATCCTGCGGGAAAACGCCGCCGATCAAACAGCGTACAGGCAGCAAAACTGTGCTTTTCTTGGCCTTTAACCTTAAGGGTTATGTAAAGTGACTCGCAATCCCGAATTTTGGACGCAAAAAATCTGACTAACTGCGCACTAAATGGAGAAAATAAGACTCGGGGCACCTCCCTATGACGGCTCCCTAGGGCCCCCGAGCCTTGTTTTCCAAATTTAGTGTGCAGTTAGCCAGATTTTTTGCGTCAAAAATTCGAGATTTCGAGTCACTTTACATAAACCTTAATAACTATGGGCTGTATTCATAAAGGGTGTTTAGCCAAATCAGCCTGCAAGTTGAAAAGTTGGTCAAATCAAAAACCCAGGATTTATGTGATGTTGTCTCATCAGAGGAACCCACCATAAAAGTTTCGTCGTTCTGGCTAACAGCGACCAGGAGATGTGGCCAAAAGAAAGTTTTTACAAAGCGGCCCCTATAGGCCAGTGTGTACAACCATCAGCGCTTAGTTTCGGTCCGGGGGTAGTGTTTACCATAGGGTACCTGTACACCAAATTTCAAGTGTCTAACCCAAGCGGTTTAGAAACGTGTCAACCCCTTTCAACGACGTCTGGGTCTGCCTAGCTGGTACATACAGTTCCCAGTGCTTAATTTGGTTGCTTCGGCTACAACTCATTTCGAGGAGGGCAAAATTCCGGCGCACGAAACCTCAAAAGTGACAAGTAAACAACAAGCGTGCACATTTTACCGGCCTTTACAGGGTGTTTCAAAAAATCGTGTCATCTCTAAAACATCTCCTAGAACCCAAACTCATGAATATTTTTGGCTCAGATTTGGTATGTAAATAAGTCAGGATGTATGGAGGTGCTGGTGAAATTTTGGCTCTGACCGCTTCATGCATGGATGAATAAAAGGCCTCGCACTGAGCATGTGCAAAATGCAAAAAAACAAACAAACACAGATTTATCAGAAAGCTATGGAACATTTATTTCATTTGTTGCGTAAAGAATTTGCCAGAATTACTGGAATATACCTTCCACATGGCCACCATTGTTGGTGAATTGGTTGGTGTACTCATGCACCATGAAGGTGCGCTGTTCTGCTGTGAACTGTGGCATCTTTGACACCAACCTGTTGACACTGACTAAAATCATCTTTACAGTAGTAGGCCATTTTTATCAGCTTCTTATGTCATAGCCATTCAGAAGGGTTTGCAGAGTTCCCGTCAGCNTGGCTGAACAAGTTAAAAAGGGGCCATCTCAAGCCCCACGCAACTGTTTTGCCGACAAGAGCCAACAAAAGTCACTTTTTTGAGAAACTGAGGTGGAATTTGATGGCACAATCTTTGTGAATTATTTTCAAGTGTTGTTACACACTGGTCGGACGTGAGAAAATCCAAATTGGCATGGAAATAAAAAAGTTGATTTTGGACTTTTTTTTCAGCGCCAGATTACATAATGTCAGAGTGATGCTGCAGAAGCAGGTTTGTGTATGAAAGATGCAGAAAAGATTGAAGTATTATTTGCTGAAAACCGCATCAAATTTCTTCACTTCATAAGGAAGTTATGGACGATTAACGGTGGAGATAAACTTTTGTCAATGACTGTACCTGTACACCAAATTTCAAGTGTCTAACCCAAGCGGTTTAGAAACGTGTCAACCCCTTTTAACGACGTCTGGGTCTGCCTAGCTGGTACATACAGTTCCCGGTGCTTAATTTGGTTGCTTCGGCTACAACTCATTTCGAGGAGGGCAAAATTCCGGCGGCGCACGAAACCTCAAAAGTGACAAGTAAACAACAAGCGTGCACATTTTACCGGCCTTTACAGGGTGTTTCAAAAAATGGTGTCATCTCTAAAACATCTCCTAGAACCCAAACTCATGAATATTTTTGGCTCAGATTTGGTATGTAAATAAGTCAGGATGTATGGAGGTGCTGGAGAAATTTTGGCTCTGACCGCTTCATGCATGGATGAATAAAAGGCCTCGCACTGAGCATGTGCAAAATGCAAAAAACAAACAAACACAGATTTATCAGAAAGATGGAACATTTATTTCATTTGTTGCGTAAAGAATTTGCCAGAATTACTGGAATATACCTTCCACATGGCCACCATTGTTGGTGAATTGGTTGGTGTACTCATGCACCATGAAGGTGCGCTGTTCTGCTGTGAACTGTGGCATCTTTGACACCAACCTGTTGACACTGACTAAAATCATCTTTACAGTAGTAGGCCATTTTTATCAGCTTCTTATGTCATAGCCATTCAGAAGGGTTTGCAGAGTTCCCGTCAGCCCAATCATTGAAACGTCCTCAGTGAACATACATCATCATGGTTCTTTTATTGTTTGGAGGACACCTGCACTTCGGACCCTTTTACAGTCAACTCTCGTTATACCGCCCATCGTTATACCGCCACAGACAACTGACTTTCTCGCTTGAAGGCATTTCAACATTGGCAGCAACAATACACTCGTTCTACCGCCACTGGCGGTATAACGAGAGTGGACTCCACTTTTGGGGTCACTATTCCGTCATAACAAGACACCATCATACAAACATCACATAAACATTATGAGTATGTCTACACCTAACAGCTTACAAAATCTGAGCGAAAACTATTTCATGGGTTTGGGTTCTATGAGATATTTCAGAGATGACAACTCTTTCTTTTGAAACACCCTGTAGACATGAAGAATTCCTTTTCCTCGTAGTCTGCAGTGCTGTTTTTACATGTCAATATTGCCCACCTTCCTAACGCGGTTACATAATTTTGTGTTTTCATTCCAGGTGCATCCCTATTCATGGTGTGGACAGCTGACGGGAGATGTCTTCCAGTTACACAAACGGTTGTGAGCGCCCATTCGCCACCTATCTCCCGATCGTAAGTGTCATCAAATTGCAGAAATTATGGAAAGAAGGCTTTATTCATCAATTAAAGGAGCCGGGTATTGCCAGTTTTTACGCGCGTCTCTCCAACCCCAGGGATTAACTACGTTGTCGGCGAATGGACCGATTTTGAAATGTTCCTTGTAGTTCGTCTTGCTGGCACTTGTTTCCCTCTATCTTGGCAGTCAAAATACCTATAAGAAATCGCATACTCTGCTCCTTCATCGAGCATAGTACATGTACTGCTGGTCTGAAGTATTTCGGTAAAATTATCATTCTGGGAAATATATGCAAACTGCATGATGCCCGTGGGCTGAGTTACCACTATTGCTGGGTAAAAAACGCGCCATTCAGTCCGCTCATTACGTACGCTCCCTCAGAGCTGTTCATTATATTATCATGTAGCAACCACTTGTGCAAAAATGGTCTCAAGTCGCCTACAGTTGATGCGAGCCTTAAAGTATCACTAATAGATGGCGTTACCTGTTCGATTCGGAGAATCCCCGCTGGGAATCAGCAGCAAGAGTATGAATATACAGTGTACACTTTGTACGTCATCAATTTTTTGACCCGTAATATTAATTCTTTCGTTGTGTAGGGCAGAATTTTTTTTACAATACATGGATAATATCTTGTGTCATTGCACGTCAAAAATATCAAGAGCCCATCTTGCATAGTGAGGAATTAATTGAAAACTCCTCACGGAGCACATTTTTTGCCATGACCCGATATTATGTGCGAACCAGTTATTATAAACATACTTAAGTCAGAGTATAATACTTATCTTTTGTGCTGAACAAAGGATAAGTGTCACACTTAGACTTAAGTAGTTTTATGACCTGACGCCATTTACTAGCTTTGCCTGATAGGTACGTGAGCGTCAAACGGGCAAATGATTGCAGCACCACCAGGCGCGTTCAGACAGAATTTATTTAACGCTTTGAGGTCGAAGACCGAGAAAACACGGTTTCAGTTAGCTGCCCGACACTACCGCATTCTTTTGCTCATAACTCCGTTATTATTGGTTCGATTGAGCTGAAATTACTTGCAAATGAATGAGAATTAAATTTGCTACAAGTTAAACCTGTCTGCGAATATTGACGAGATGCTTTAGGCAGTGTGACGAGTTACGTTATTCATGACACGATTTACTTGTCATGGCGAGTCGCACATCTCTGTGACGAGTTCGCTTTGTCCAGTTGACAAGATCTCTAGTTATGGCGATAAGTTGCAGGTGGCAGGACATTATTGCGCATGCGCTTCCCTCACGTTCATCGCTCAATTTCAAACTCTAAGAATGCTGTCACCATCGTTGCCTCATTATCCCCGTGGGTTTAGGGGTTACATGTATGTCTAGTAGTTTGTATGTTTCATAGGTCGTAGGTTCGAATGGTGTACCTGTTGTCAGTACTTGTAACTGCCGTTTAACACTCTCGTTAAGAGAGGGGCCTTCGCCCTCTCTCTTAACCGCGACTTTAGCAACATTTTTTTTTCAAAAATGTCACAAAAATACTTTCGATTTGGCTGTGTGACCGGTACCGACGCTGTTGGAAAGGACTTTTGCCAAACTACAGGCCCACATTCCCAGTTTGCGCGTCACAACACCGAGAAATATTTGGGGAAATTAATAGTAGGTCGATATGCTTAAAACTGGCCCTGTCGAATGGCAGTGCTCCCCTCTTCAGAACGCGACTGAGCGCGAATGCTTCGTTCAGGATCTGAATAACGGGCGTGGTCCTGTCGATGTTCTGTTAAAAAACTAGGTCAAAATAGTGTACGGTTAAGGAGCTACAGCACAATAACTAGCACCATGTCGGACCCCTGCGAAAACACAGTGTTTTCCGATAATGACGCGACCTCAAAGAGTTAAAAGTCCCCTCGATCAAACCAAGCAATGTCGACCAAAACGCGGCATGAAATGTATTTTTCCTCCGATGATGATATTCTTGTGGACAAAACGCCGCATCTCATCTTTAGTCTTTCCAACTGTAAAATTGTTGTTTTTTTATTATTTATATTGTATTTCCAGGTTCGTCAACATAACACTTGGGATTCGTGACCTGAGCGTCTTTGATATTCCGAAAATATGCAGTCAGGCAATTCATCGCAAACGGGACAAGAGGAGCTTGGTGGCGGGATTGTTCGCTTTGTAGCTTGATTTGAATTCATTTTGACTTAACTTGATTGATTTATGTAACGGCCATATGCATTGTACAGGCGCGGATCCAGCAATCCTGGAAAGGGGGTACAAACCAATGCGAGCGATGAAGGCGGGAAGCTCTGAGGGTTTTTTTTGGGGGGGGGGGGGGGNTAGAAGCGTCTTCTTGCACTGACAACGGGAAAAACAACACTAAAAATTCAGCCTATGTAAGTTCTGTTCTGGGTGCATGTGGTAGATTTTACATATAGAACGAATATCGGTATCCTACATTTGACAAGCGTGTTAGAGTTCTTCTCTGGCAATATTTGTGACAGAAGTTTTGTATGGTCGGCCACAAAAAAGGTGGCGGACCCTCGTGCCGCCAACCCTTGGATCAGCACCTGTTGTGAACCTTGTACCCCCGCCGGGGGTCACCATTAAATCTGTGTCCAAAAAGGGTCGAATTCCGAGCGTTCGATTTTGTCTTGTCTTATATCTGTCGACCCAAAAAATTGGTAATGTCCAACTCCTGGCGATTACTTCATAATTTGTATCGGAAGTGACTTACAAAAGTAAAAGATTAGTGGAAATGACTGGTCAATTCCTGACGATTTCATTTGAGGCCCTGGGTGAATTACTGTAGAATCCTGACCATAGAAAAATTTCAAGGTTCCGAAGTGTCGAACTGGTGTGACCCCTGACCGATGGGGTAACAGAGTCTGTACTGACCGCTACATCAATCATAGGAATATGGTGATGGGTATACATGTATTTAATCACGAAACACTAATAGTAAGACCTGGGCCAATATTCATAAAACCTTGCTAGGCTTAGTTGCCTGCTAAAATGCCTAGTTTATACAGGCCAATGTACACAACTAGCAGCCAACTAAGCTAGCAAGGTTTTGTGAATATGGGCCCAGTATGCTTGGAAAGCGTGGCAGACCGTTTGTGAGGCCGTTCTTTCATAGGAGCTCATTTCTCACTCGTCATTTGTGATTTGGCACGAGTCTCCTCCATAACCTGAAGAGTGAACAAAGGCGGTCATTTTCTCCCTTCGATTTTGATGGAAAAAGAAGTGAGAGAAATGAGAAGTGAGAAGCTCATTCCAAGTAACAGCGGCCTAAGGAAGGTGTAATATCAATGAGTGTTTCTGTAGCTCAGTGTTCCCCAACAATAGACGCGGCCTGGAATGGTTATTGTTGGGTTAGTTGCCGCTTCATCCGTCAGGTGGGAAACAATAAGAAAAACACAGAAATACGGGAAACACTGATCGACGTCACACCTGCTCCACATACAGCTACACGGTACACGGACACGCCGGCTAACAATGGCTCCACAAAGGATTCAAGACCATGAAACCTTTGTTTGCTACCTTGTCCATGGACCGGGTAGGCCTAGTACTATGTGAACCAGGTGTAATGTGTGAGAATGCCCCCGTATGACAATGCCCGCTTTATTGCTCGGTGGACACTCAGATACAGAAAGACATGCTGATCTGTGCCTCGCTCATTGTCACGTTGCCGCTTATTCCGTCAATCTTTTGTTTGGAGGCAATAGCTTTTTTTCACTAGAGTGCTCTGCCTGTGCTCATGCCCTTTAGGCCATCCCCTTTTACGGGAAGGCGTACGATTGGCTGCCTGGTATTAGTAGGCAGGCGACACCATTCAGTGCACAGAAAGATTTAGCTGCCCGATTGACAGGCTTATAACCTCATTCCAAGATATGCGGACGGGACATTGCTTTGTGTTGATCTCGGTCCGACAGCCACCACCTGCTGGGCTGATTGCAATAGGATAGGAGCTGGCAGCGAGTTGACCGATAGGTGGTCACTACATCTATAGCGGACCCCGTCACTATCGATCTTGCAGCAATCACCTACATGTACAGCCTTGGAAATTAGTAAATGGACAGTGAAAATGTTGTTTTTCTCAGAACTGGTTGATGATAATTGAATGCGGTTTTCTGCATATGATAGGCAAATTATCTGGCTATAAACGCATAGTGATGACCTTGAATCTGCTGTCATAGAAATTGCCAAATTTGGCGATTTTCAAAGTGACCTAAAATCAACATTTTTGCATTCACGTTCTTTTCAGAAATTTTTACATCCGCGGATAGCTCTTACTGACAGATGACAAATTTGTCAATTGTTTTTACAAGAAAATTGGTATTTTTGCTAATTTAAACCGAATTTGTGCTGAAAATATCATTTTTCTATAAGCCCAACGTCACTGGCTTTTTAGATGGCCCCTGCCCATTCATTACCCTCAATCAATACAATGGTCACTGAACAGTGACCTGGCATGTCTCCAGCGACCTTGGTCAAGTTGGCCAAAGTCCTCATGCATATTCCTGCAGTGAGTGGCTTTTGTGTATTCAATAACTCTTATTTGAAATAGTCCAAGGACTTCCTAATCAACACCATTCAAAAGTTATGCAGTCTTACGAAAGATTCATAACAGCTTTCAAGAATAACTGGGGAATACCCTGGCCCAGGTCATGAGTATTGATCAACAACTTGGGTAGTAGAGGTCACATGCCTAGGGGCTTTCTCAAGACTGATTGCCCAGTTCAGCTGACGATATTTGATAAAAAGGCGTTTATCTCAGTCTTGGGATTTCGCATCTTGATGAAACTTGAACTAGGGACCATTTTTTAGGGTGGCGGACAAGTCTGCTGTGAAAAATTTTGGGTTTTTCAAAAAATAAAATAGTTGATTTTGGGTCACTTTGGAAATCGCCAAATTTCGGCACTTTTTATGATGGCAGATTCAAGGTCATCACTATGCGTTTATAGCCAGATAATTTGCCTATCATATGCAGAAAACCGCATTCAATTATCATCAACCAGTTCTGAGAAAAACAACATTTTCACTGTCCATTTACTAATTTCCAAGGCTGTACATGTAGATGTCTTGTACATTGGCCCGCTATAACTTTTTTTTGTCGGCAATATGCGCGGCTGACTGTTCCTGTTCCGAAGACCGATGCCGCCGGGCGGGAATGATCTCGCCATTGACGGGGCAGTCGTGCGCAAAGCAGCATCACGAAAGTTTCAGACGTTGTGCCCAACCGAGGGTCTGGCCGCGCGAGACTACCGCACAAGGATGAATGATTGAGCGCATGTCCTTTTGTCACCGAAGCAAGTAAAGAGCTTAAAGAATTCAATGGTGGCGCATAAGGCTTTTGTCAAAACGAGCATTAGGGCATTGTGAGCAATAATTAAGGCACAAGAAGCGCATTCCCAAGCAAGTAAAGAGCATAAGAGTTGAATGGTGGCGCATAAGAATTGAATGGTGGCGCATAAGCCTTTTGTCAAAACGCGATTAGGGCATTGTCATGAGCATTAATTATGTTAGGCGGATAGCGCGAGCACTTCTGAATGCACTACCAACTGAGTTTATTACCCTATACATCATTTATTCCCTCCAGCCGACGAAAGCTGTACTTCAGTACTCATCCTGATCGCAAACACAACCACGACAATTGCGCCAGGCATGACAGGAGATCAGCGCGCCCCTTATGTACACACCCACGTGGCCTCTCGTGACGTGTTACCCGCCGCCACCTGTCAATCATAGCTCTTATTATAATATGAATGGAAAACGGGCACTGAATGCTCACTCTATGCGCCAATGTGAAAAAAAACCTATTGGCAAACGGAGGGCAGTGAAAAACATTACACCTGCCTTAATGGCATATCAACCTGAGACTATGAGGATCCGTATTACAGAACGCTGCTTCAAAAATACTTTGCTTTATATTTTGAAGGAATAAAAATGTTGAAACCATTAGGCCTACACAACCGTTATAATTCGTGGGGAAGTTTACAACAAATGACGTCTTACCAACCCTGGTTTAATTACCATGTAGATTCGTATTTGCACAGTATGCACCTGCGGTTACTTATTCAGAAATACATGTATAATTTTTAATATCGGTACATATTTCTGCATGCTTATTCGCGAATAAAAGATCCAACTATCTCCATTCCAACTTATCGTCTTCTTTTCATTTGATTCGTATACTCTAAACTCCCACTTACCTGTCCCATTCCTGAACTCGGAAAAAATGACCAAATCCTCAGTTGAAGATATCGCACGCTGTCATTCTTTGCCAGGCTGGGGAGTGTGACAAGTAAGTGGACAGGTCATTACTCTTTATGACCATACCCCACCCCATTATCTTCAACTAAGGATTTAGTCATTTTTTTTCGAGGTCAGGAATTGGACAGGTAGGCTACGTGGGAGTTTAGAGTATCATGGACAGTAAAGTTCTGGTTCCCGTTTTCAATAACCACGCTCCGACCAAAACCAGGGCCGACCGCCACGAAACTCCGATAGCACTAACAGGGCGTAACAGCGAAATTCTGTAATGGATAAAGCCATTGCATATCTCTCTTTTAGGCAATGTTAGTGCTATCGGAGTTTCGTGACGGCCCGCCCTGGATTGTCACTATACGGCCGAACGTTCCCTGGTTCGATGATGGTATAATTCGTGTCAGGAAGCTTGAACACAAGCTTGAGCGACAGTATCGTCGTACTAAGCTCACAGTGGAGCACCAAGTCATCAGGAAGAGTCAGGTGGACAGATTGATCGAGGAGGCCAAAATGATGCATTTCTCGGCCGTCTTTAGAACGCCTCAACTAGTGATTCCTTTCAGGATTGTGAATTCATTGATCTATGGAAAACGAGCCGTCGAGCTATGAGCGTCATTCTGAACTCGCTGATCGCTGTGCAATATTTTTCCATGATGGAGAGTAGAAAATAATCGACAGATTACCAACACAGCGCTTAAACATCAATCCTGATGACCAGTACCATGTCATTTCACACCTTGACACTTTTCAGCCAGTTAGTGAAAGAGAACTAACTAGTGTCATCTCCTGCTCTACAGCGGACGAGAGCTAGATTGCTTTATAAACGACATTTTGGTAATCAAATGAGTAGAGTCAATACAGAGCAGATTTATGGCGTGGTGGGGTTTATAACACAACAACAGTCTCTAAGCTCTTTTTTATGCTGATGTCAGGTCGCACAACCATTACGTAAACAAGGGCCCAGCAAATTTGTTGCAGAAATACACCTTCCCAGTGACTCATTTTACATCATCTGGTTCGGTTGGAGCCACTGGCCCCATTGTTCCTTGCAGCCCTCCGGTTTTAAGTGAAGTCGAATCGTTAATGTCGTCCTGGGTGTAATAAATATAGCCAGGTTCAATGTCGATCCACAAAACTATACCCTGGGTACAGTTCGATCGACAAAAGTATACCCAGGATTGATGCAGAACGTGAAGACGAGACTGTTCTCTCAAATGTCACATGACCGCAATGCAGTAGGCCGGCCAGTATAATAGTAAGGCAACAGTTTTCCCAAGCAGGGAAAGAGAATTTCGTCGAATCATCGATGCAACGACTGTATCACCATGATTACATCAAAGACACGGGCAGGCGCTACGCCACAAGCGAGATGTTTGATGTTTAGAGAAAAAAAATATTATCTTTGGTCGCTGACAGGGGGGGGGGGGGTCCAA
>NMRB01000229.1:410383-437657 GCA_002633025.1 Notospermus geniculatus | reverse complement strand
TGCAATGCACTCAAGAAATATTTTCTTATTTTCTTCATTTTACTGTCAAACTCTGCAGGACTGCAGGCTGGTGGTTAGCCAACATGGCCAATGGAACTCCATTTTCACTTCCATCTGCTAACTCTGCTAGGTACACAGAGTGGAGCCCTGACATACAGGTGTAACAGTAAAGGATGTCCCCGATAAAAAGTGTCTGCTTCTATTGTTCAATGATGGATTAAGGTGCATGGCTATAGAAACCAATCACCAGAGATTAGAATGTAACAATAGGATCTTTTGTTCCCAGGACAGTTTTTCCTGGAGAACATTCTTTCATTTCACACCTGTACGATTATTCTTCATTCCAAAATATATTGTGTGCGCGTGTGTGTGTGGGGGGGGGGGGCGATGCCGAATTCCTCTCTCCGTCCTTTCTGCTGCTGGCAACATTTTGTGAGTTGCAGGCTATCCTTATTTTGAAACATTAGACAAGATACTAATACTACATGCTGAGTAGGCTATTCTCCATTTTCTAAGTATCCATGATCACTACAAATGGGAAGTGGGGGCGGGGGGGGGGGGCAAAGGCTGGTTCTCGACACATCTTCTTCTTGTTTCTTCTTGACTGTAATGAAGCTGAGAATCTCCACTCTCAACCAAGCATCCGAATTTCTCATTTCTATGATGGAAGAAGGCCAAGATGGTATTTGTGTTTATTAATTGCACTTTATTTATCACAAATCTATCAAATTGTCTAAAAAAATAATATTTGAAACATCATCAGCAGGACCACAGGAATGGCAGTTCTCACTACAATTCAGAATGGGAGCACCCGTTTAAATTCTATGCAGAATAAGGCACCCGTATAAACTCTGTCAAATATATTCTCTAAAACATATCACCAGCAGGATCATGGAAATGGCAGCAGTTTTGAGTACAAATCAGAATGCGAGGACCCGTACAAATTCTACACACAATAAGGCACCCTGTCAAAAGATATTCTCTAAAACATACATGTACCGGTACATTATCACCAGCAAGACCACAGGATTGGCGGTTTTGAGTACAATTCAGAATTACAGCACCGAACAAATTCCATACAGAATAAAGCACCCGTACATTTGTATGAACTCTGTCATGTCTGTCAAAAGATGTTCTCTAAAACACATATCACCAGCAGAATCACAGGAATGCTAGTTTTACAAATTCAGCATGAGATCACCCGTGCAAATTTTATACGGAATAAAACATATTCTCACAACAATAGAACCATGAGAATGTCCTGTAAATCTTCATACAAGTTTCATAAATGCATTTATCCAAACAACACACACTTAAGTACATGTAGAATGATATATCAAAATACATGTAGACAACAGAATATATGTATGCAAATTATTGCTGTGGAGCTGTCTCTATGTTTCTTGTGCAATTCATCAACATCATTTGTATACAAAGATTTGCTGAACTTTGAAATTAAATTGCAGCATTTTTTCATTATTTTGTTGAGTACCTTGTCAATATAAACATACAACAAATTAAGTACTGTATAATATGACTTATCCGGTCACCACGGCCAACCTGCAAACCACGCAAATTATTGACTATACACGATCCAGGCAAAGTTATGAAAGGCCTAGTCAGGGTTAATCGTCAATGGAAATCGTCTTACGCCTGGCGAGCATCGCGATGGATATCCCGCGGTGAGGGTCAGTTTCACTTTTGTCAAAATGAATTGACCAGTACGATTTGTAAAATGATGTCAATTAAACCTAGGCCTACTGTGGAATAAAACTGCGGTCTGCCGTTAAAAGAAACTCACAAGTGATGTGTAACCCTAACTAGGCCTTTCATAACTTGACCTGGGTCGTGTATAGTCAATAATTCCCGTGGTTCGCAGGTTGGCCGCGGTGGCCGGATAAGTCATATTATACAGTATGTCTAAGTACACACAGACTTGCGCATACACATATATCACTGACGTTTAAGATGGGTCATCAACTCTGCCCTTAAACTATCTAACGTTCTCTTTCTCGAATTGACACCAAGGGATTTCAATTTCGCCTTCAACTCCACAACAGTCATATTTTCAATGGACACCTCATCAATCATATCTCGACTCTCACTCTCACTCTCATTCTCAATATTGACATCAACTTTCCGTTTCTTATAAATTACATCTCCCCAATACTCATCATCCTTTTTTTGGTAAGGCCTACTCTCCCCTTGCACGGATTTTAAGTGCAACTGCCTCAGTGACCCTTTCAAGATACTCCCACAACCATCAATTTTGTTGGAATGTTGGAGATGGATGGATTTTGCTATATCATTTGCTTTTTCCATGCCCTGCCCACTGAACTTTTTCAATCCAAGGTGCTTTTTTGCCAAGAATGGTACATGATACACCAGACAATGCATATAAGGTGTTACATTTTTCTCTTCATATCCCTTGCGAGTGCCAGATAAACTAGTAAATAGCTTCACCCAACTGTTCGCTGCACTAAACAGATCAGCAGCTATCACCTCATCAAGATCAGTGAAATCGTGGTTCACAAGTGCATACAATGCTGCAAAATCCCGCCAGATTTGAACAACAGTCTCTTTCGATTCGGGATGCAGAGCATGACTTTCGAGGAGATGGACAGGCAAACTTTTCAACAATTTTTTTCTTTTCTTCACCCATTAAACTAGTGAATTCACGGTGGCCTGTTTCTTTACCAGAGCCGTCCTTGGTCTTCCAAACCCTAAAAGTCACTCCACACTTGTTAAAACATTTTACTAGGCTGTCAATATGAAGATGGAGCCCTTTTGGCAGGAGGCCATGTTTTTCTTTCTCGTCCAAGTCATCTGCATCTTCAATAAGATTCGCAATTAGCCTGTCAGAAATTCGCAGCATCAGATGCAGTTCGTCAACCACAACATTACAGAGAGGTATTTTAAAGAGAGGTTCATATTTACACCCAAACGAGTTAGTTTTGGCACATTCTGAAAGTTCTTCCATGGTTCTAACCAATTCTTCTTTATAATAATAATCTGCTTCCTTAGTCATGTCACCCCTGTCATTTTTATGAATTTTGCAATAAATACAAGCATGATTGGCTGTTGACCCTGACATACCCAAGACCAAACGCAGATATTTGTAATCGCCACCCATGCATATGTCAAGTTGAATTTCTTCCTCATCAACTCTTATGAAACCTGCTGCAGAGAGTGAATCTATAGATTGAAATACATTTCTAAAGGACGACTTGTACATGTCATAACTTTCATTGCCATTTACCACAGCTACAGTATGGTGACAAGATGGAGAAGAAGACTCCAAGGAATCAGTGGCCCAGAGGGAAAAACTCATCAAGCACATACCATTGGTTCTCGAAACAGTTGTACCATCCCCACCAAATTTCACAGTGAACTTCTTCAGTTCAGGGTTTTTCAACAATTCAGTACGAATTGCAAACTTCACTTCATCTTCAACATTGACCTCGGCCCCTACAGCTTTTCCAGGTGTACGCTGAATATGGCACAGTGTATTCATTTCTGAGCGAAGCTGCTTTACCAGGTAGGTTCGAGGTAGATCATTTGACAGAATAGTGAGTTCGTGATAGAAAGCGTCAGAAGTGTAAAACCTATCAAGAAGCTGTAGCACTTTCTGAAGTTTTTCCTTTTCTTCGACCGAGATTTCTTCATTGCTTTGATAGGTCATATTATGCTTCTCACCTTTTCTATCACGCACTCGAATACACTCAACATCTAGACCAAACTCTTTTAGAAACCATAAAGCACATTCAGCCCTTGACTTGATTTTTTTCAGTATTTTTCTCTGATACGAACGATCAATACCAGCAAAACCTGCCTTTGGAGGATTTGACAAGGAAGCATTTGATGAAATAATGGTTTCAACATATTCCTTGAGCTGCTTGTTGGTCTCAGACAAGTTTTCTATCTCCTCACTCTGCTGTGAAATGAGAGCTTCCTGATCACAACATTTTATATTCAAGACAATTAATTCTTGGCGCAGCTTCAAAATTTCATCAATTTGATGACTTGCAGACTCGTTGGCCTGGGATATCTCAGACTCAAGTTGGTTCTGTTTTTCCAGAAGCTCAACATATTCATTATGACCAAGCAAATCTGACCGTTTGATGTTAATGCTGGTGTATGAATTTCTCAATTTGTAAAATGTAGTTCCGTTCGCTTTCTTCAACTTTTTTTGAATTGCAGGACATATTCTTCTCAACCTTTGAGGTAATCTATCATTTCTGGGATCCAGGATAAGTTGCTTATCACTTAAAAATGAAGTCAGAAGGTTGCGGTATACAGGGATGGCCTCTTTCTCTACAATTCCAGCTTTGTCAACCCACTCTTTGCACAAATGGTACGGAAGTTTTAGTGAGTAAATGACACCATCAGGTGAACAACATCCAGCACTAACACCAACCATTAACTGGGGCACAGCTTGCTTGCTTAGACTCATTTTACAGATTTTGTAGAAAACCAAAAAAAAACACACACCAGTAGAAAATATTATCACGCATGTTCATGTGGTGTACATGTACAATGTAGCAGGTATCTAATATCTGTGCACCATCCAGCAGCTCAAGGAATCGGGAGGAATGTTCAAGCTACACCCAGTACCGGTGTCACGGGTGATGAAATAAAAATCCAAATTTCACGATACAATAAAAGAATGACAGTCATTATCCCAAGTGACATCTAGAGAACAGCTGTAGAAGATGATCTAAAGGTTATCACGGCCAATGTCATGTGAGCTCTTTCCCATGCCGGAAAGCCCATGTCCATGCTACAGTTTATAAGCGTTGGTGCAGAGGCGAATCATGACCTTCTCCACTGGCAATTGCTGACCATCTGCAACAATGCTATCGTCACTTCGTACATAGTTGATTTTCGTGAATGACAGCGATGGCTTCATCAAAATAGGAAAAGCAAGGCTCCGGCCGACACCACTTTTTTCCACAAGGTAATCCCAATTTTGTGGAAGAGGGACACGATCAAAATCCTCACGAATGTAATGGTTATAACCAACCACAGGGGAAGGCTGTCCACGTTGACCAAAGAAATGACGAAATACATCAAGCGGGCAGGACACTTCAAATGGCGTATTTCCGTTGAATTTTAATCGTTTCTGGAATGCCACGTAGAAATTGAGTGCTGCCGAATTCAGCCGATTCACATCATCAATAGCTGGTCTTGAATAATCGTGCAAAATATCTCGAGTTAAGTTGCTTTCAGGCTGCCACGATGCAGCCGACAAGGGATATCCTGCCCAGTCAACTAGGTACTTATAGCTCTGTAAAGTAAATTAAACAAAATAAATATCAACACGGTCAACATGGTACAATTTAGAAAAAAACACTAGTGGGCATGACCATCGTCAACAACCGAATCATCTGTGACTTAGGCCTAGGCCTATCTAGGTCTGTATTCTCAGCAAACATCATAGGCCTGGACTGGTGGAAGTTAGATACCATGTGTGCACTCTGTTCCTGTTACACCATACCAATGCTGACCACATGTAAACAAACCCGTGATGATTCAGAAAATACCAACAAATCAATTACCAAATATCACCAAATACAGTTGCAGGTAGTCATAAATACTACTCAAAGTAAACCAAGCAGAGGTTAAAGCAACTGTAAATTCATAGTATGATGTCGGATGGCCCTCCAGGATGATGATTTTGATGGATGATTTAACAATCCTGACCGCGGCCTCCAGCTCGAAAGCAGGCAAATTCCAAAAACATACATCGGTAAACAAACCATAAAATATCACGAAATTTTGCATGAGAGTGAAAAATATGACATGATTGTGGTTGATAAAAGCTCGTAGCAACCACAGGTCGATTGATAAATACCGGATGGCCGCCCAAGATTATTATTTTGACGGATATATTTCGACAATTTCGACCAAACTCAGACTGCACTGATCGTAGTACATTCCCTGTACATGTACACATACTACTCGCTATATGATGAAAACGGCGACACACAACATTCGAAAATAACACAAACCTGGCCGTTCTTTCGCCTCCAAATTATCCTTTTTACATCCCAAAATGTGTCATCCGCCTCCGTGAAATCATTTCGAGTGCTTGTCCTTCGCAAAGACGGGATTTCGGGGCCATTATTGAGTGCTTTATAGTCAATAGTGAGCCGACTGCGAGTTTGTCGAGTTGCCGCCATTGCTAAAATATGATTGGCTTAGCGGATCACGTGGGAAGGCGATGGTGTCGCCTCATGCGGGTTGAAATTCCCGCAATTGCTGGTAATGAGCGACAGAAAATCTGTCGCTGAATACAACCAATCACAGCGAAGCTTCTATCCCGCCATGGTCACTCCCAGATATGGTGGTTTCAAACATTCCTCGATTCGCTGACAAACTCGCTGGATTTTTTAATATTCCTGAATTAACTTCGCGTAAAAATGGTTGTCATGGATTATCTAGATAATGGGTAAGTACCGACGGGTTCAAAACACGAAGGTATGATCCAGTTCATTTGTTTGGGGCAGCTATCATTCCGACAGCATGCATAAATTATGGAATGAGATGCATTGCTATGAGACTGGTACCCGGTAACTCATAACACCAGATATATGTGCATAGGTTACAGCACTAGGCGCGATGTCTGCCCATTACATCAAGTGGCGATCCCCCACTGCATTGCATGGTTTATTCGTGAATTACCAGTAAGTTGGCGAGTACACATGAGGGAACAGCCCTCTTCCCCACCGAAACGGGGTGGGTTTCCCCAGGGCATTGTAACGGGCTATGCAGAGTGGAAATGCCCTGGGTTCCCAGGATGGGCTCCGAGATAAACGTCAGTGACAGTGATATAATATGCTAATGAGGGCGGAAAATACCAGCTGTCATGTTTGCGCATAAATTTTCCCCACGATACAACTCCACCAGGGGCCGGTCGAAGCGCCGAAAATTTGCCCCGACGACGAGAATCTCCCAAAGCGGACTACGTCTATGGCACGCCGTTTGTACCGAACATCTATTAGTATCATATCAGAAAGAAACTACCTGGTCAATCATTAATAAACGTGAATGACATAGGTTTTCGGAATTTGGCAAGATCAAGTTTTTCATGCATAAACCATAATTATTATGTTCACGAGCTAAAAGCATATCATGCAGTTTGATCGTAAGTACCGAATATCTCAGATAAAAGAACAAGAGGGCCATGGGCCTTACGCTCAGCTGACTATGACCTGCCAAGTCAAGAGGTTGACAGGGGAAAAGTGAGACAAGTATAAATATTTGACCTTTTAAATGGCAAGCAAGGAAATATCGAAGATCTCAAGTTATAAAGCAGAATGCGAAATCCAAAATGGCCACCTGCTGGCCAAACTGGTTTTTGGAGTAGGCCCACACCTAAAATACTGAATGGCACCGGTACACCATCTGACCATGTGACCTTTATCACTATGCCTCGCAAGGTTGGGTGGGAAGGGCCAAATATCTCTTGGTGGATCCATTGAGACTGAAAGGGTCCAGAATGATAGAAGGCCTACCTTGCTTGGTAAACTGAGAAAGGTATCTTATTAGGGACATTGGGTGGGGAGGGTTAATATCAGCTGGAGTATCAGTATCAAGGTAGACATTGTTGTAGCACTAATGAGGACTTAGCAGTGTACCTCCTGAACGTCATTGCACCCAGGCCTACACCATCCTTTGCATGTTTTGCGGATGACTCGGAGTTGTCGCCGTCGGTATCACTCGCTGTCAATCATGTCGCCATGGTCACTCTCCTCACTACTGATTGGTCATAGTAAATTCCGTAGTATTATAATGAGATGCTCGCTTGGAATTCCATTCATAAAATATAGTGCTGCCACCGTGCGGGAAATAAAGGAACTATCGATGTGCAGTACTGCAGAGCTCTCGTACATCGCTTTAAACTGCGCTTAGAATAACTAATTTATTATTCGATGAACCTTCACCGAATTTGTGTCATAGGGTACACTCTTGTAGGAAAGTAAAAGGACAGTAAGTTTTCCCAAATATCTCAAAAACCATTTGAGCTACCGCAATGATACTTGCACGCAATCTGTAGCAACGTGTTGGGCATAGAACCATGGTGTTTTGCCAAAAATCAAACTTAAAGGGACATTATCATTAGCGAATTAATGTAGCTCGATCCTTTCAATAAACTTCATTTTATAACAAATTTTGCAGTTGAACGACCTGTCTTACTTTAGCTAACATTAAACTGCTATATCATCCTGGTTACGGACTTCGCCTAAGTAATATATACATACCAACTGTCAATAAATGACACCTGATAAATATCATCCCTGTACAGTTTTCATTATTTCGGCTACTTTATTCGTTTCTCACGCCTGCCGATCAGAAAACGAAATCTCCGTCAAAATGTTCGGAAATCTTCGGTAATCTTCGCCCGTGACGATTTGCAGGGAGATCCCTTCAAAACCAGGTCGCCCATTCACGAGCCACTGCGTGCATTCTGTAAAGCCATTTTCTGTGCGAACTCTGACTTTCGCGGTTTGAAGAACTGTCTTCACCTGGTTGTCAAATTGAGACACGCTACACGTTGCTGAATTAACTGTTTTATCGGTCTTCACAGACGGCTCACCGCTATTTGAACTGGACCCTTCCGCACTCTTAGACTGACCTTGATAACACAAAAACACGTTGTGTTTTCCCTTACACCTGGAACACTTTTCCTTGAAGTTGAAGGCTCTATGCGAAGCGCCTAGACAACGGAAGCAGCGACCTAGACTACGAATCTTGTCCCTCCTTTCAGACATGGACATTTTGGCAATATCCCAGCACTTTTCCGAAGAATGAGGTTTCTCACAAAAGACACATTTCACACAACTGGATTGCAAAGCAGATGCAGTAGGTGTAGAGACCCTAGGGCGCTTCTCACTTTCCAAGCCATGTTTGTCTGATTTGCCGTTGGTGCCCTTAGCGACTTCTTTGAGAGATTCAGATCTCTCTACGTTCAATTTCAGTACGGAGAAACTTCATCAACCAATCTAAATCACTTTCATGCCCCGAACCTTCACGTGCCCACTCTAGACGAATATCATTCGGCAATCGAGACAAAATGACAGGAGTTAAGAAGAGCCCATAGGTCTCTCCACCAATACCCAATGACTCCAAGCTACGAATATGAGATAAGAGGTCATCTTGAAGTTTCCAAAGTGAAGAAACGTACTTGGCCCCAGACCCCTTCGCAGATAAGTCAGCGTTCAGCAAAGACTGAATGTGAGAGAACACAATTCGTTCCTTCCTGCCAAATCGTTCTTTGAGCATACGGCAAGCCGTTTCGTAGTTTGCCGCTGTTAACGCAAGGCCTTGAATTACGTTACGAGCCTCGCCCTCCAACAACCATTGCAAGTATGAAAATTTGTTGATATCTGCCATACTAGAATCATGTACGAGCGAGGTAAACTGATCCCAAAACGATTGCCACTGGTAATACCGACCCGAAAACGTAGGGAGCTCTATTTTCGGGAGCTTCACTCTGGCGTTTGCATCTGGAATGACATCTTTATCCTCTGTGGCCAGCTCCTCCAACCGACCAACAGCTTTAATGCGAACACAGCGAACGGCGCGTCGGAATTCTGCCGCCTCGTCAATTTCTGCCTGAAGTTCATCCTCATCAAGCAATTCTTCTACCTGGCATTGCGCCTCATCAAGACTTGCGAGTCTACTATCTAATTCACTGAGAGCATCCTTCAATTCTAATCTCGACACCACCAACTTATCAAGCAAGTCTGACAGGTTCTTTTGCGCTCGTGTCACCCAGCCTTGCTTGGCAGCACGTGTCTTCTCGGCAGCTTTCACACGTTTACCGGAAGGCATGGTGACTAACTACAAGAAGTTCCGTGAACTTACCCAACTTCGTGTCCACAGCCAGCCAGGTCGACTTTAAATGACTACAGTATTGCTTCTCGATCCTGCGTTACACCTACCCGCGTTAAGGGGAGACCTCTATTAACGACTTGGTAAACTACCGCATGCAACTAGTCTCGCGCAGCCAGCCGTTTCGTTCCGCAGTACTGCTACACAAACTTGTTCGATCCCCAGCGGCTGGGTGACCGAGACTGTAATCATACATTCTCCAACACTGGGGCGAAAGGCTTAACTACAGTACTGGAGCATGGTGCCGGTGGCGCCGGCTGTCGACAGAAAGATGCAATACAGTGGTCCTTTAAACGCCTCTCCACACAACAAACACCACCGTCACCATCGTTTAATTCCAATGCGTTCGGACCGTCAGTTCCATTCCGTACAGAATTCTGCTGTCCCTGGTTCGACTCACACGGACTATCCTGACAATCGCCAGGAAAAAACGTGACTTGGGTTGGTCCCGGTGTAACGTAAGTGAGTGCCCGGTATAAGCCAGTGCCCTACGGGCAGGCCGTAATTGCCTGCCCGTAGGGCACTGGCTTATACCGGGCACTGAGTAACATTACAACAGTAACGTAAATCAGTGCCCGCCCTATAATCAAAACAGATGGTTACCGTACTGGCAGTGATAGGCCTTGTGAATTAAAGAACAGGAAAAATCCCCCTGACTGCCACCTCGTCTCAATAGGCGCATTCACTAACTGTTCGTCGTTCTTCCTTTCAGCTTTCCGTCGTAGGTTCGAACCCCAGTCCAGTCATCTTTGTGTTTCGAATATAATTATCATTCGAATTCAGATTCATTTGCACTATACAGGTACACGTACATGATTGTAGGTAGGCCTACATCGCTGCAGCCCATATTGCTATTAGTCCAGCGGCATAGGCTAAAATATCACCAGAATATTTCACTTTTTGAAGAAATTGTGAAACTTCGCCCGCTGGTAGGGGACCCCCTAGGGATCATTTTTCGATTAGGACCCAACTCTGAAACGCCCCCTGGTGGCGGCCATCTTGAATTTCAAGATGGCCGCCACTCAGAATCTATAAATCCCTGTAACTCAAAAACTAAGACAGGTAGAAACGATCTGTTTGTGGCTAACCCCCAATTTGCAGGGTCAAGGAATCTCATAAAACCAATTTGACTTCCGGTTGACGTCCGACATCTTGGGTTTCAAGATGGCTGACACCGAAAATCAAAAATTCTTCATATCTCAGGAAGTAAACCAGATATGGAGAAAATTCAAACGGTTTTTCCCATATGTTAGGGGCTAGGGACAATACCAATTTGTTTTTGAATGCCCGTTTACTGTCAGCCATCTTTGAATCCAAGATGGCCGCCTCTATGGAGGTCAGGTTTGGCATCCTTATCAAATAATTCAACCGGTAGTGTCCTATTCATTTCAGGCTTAACGAAGCACAATGACGTCTAAATCATTCAAGATCACCCCTTCAACGTCGACAGCAGAGGTACTGCTCTTTGTATCAGTTTTGATTTCCAGTCTTCGGCATGCTTTTGTTTTTTTCTTATTCTCTGTTATTTTACAACGTTGTTAGATATCGGCCAAAGAGCTTTCATGAATTCATGTTGCACCTTCATTCCATACTGATGAAAATAAAGATTATCTATCTATCTATCTATCTATCTAGGTGGAAAAGCCCCCCCCCCCCATCAACTGGGACCTCTGCATGCTCTGCCAGAAAAAAACGTCAGAAGCATTAGTAGAACCAGGTCGGGGTAAGCGATTCGCAAAAGGGACTCGTTACAAGACATTTGCTGCGGATCTCAGTACGGCAAGTGAATGTGGCTACAATCCCTTGCACATAGACTTCGCACGCCTTGACAACGGTGGGGGGATCGAGGAAACGCTCAGAGTGAATAACGCTTCCTGGCATAAAATTTGCAGAAATGAATACAGTAAGATGAAACGGGATCGATGGATTGAAAAGAAGCGAAAGCATTCTGGTGAGAAGGATGAGGATGACGAACATTTTAGTCCAATAAAAACGAGGAGACTTAGTGATGTACCTGCCGATGACAGCAAAGAACGATGTCTGATTTGTGATGGTAAGGGAGACCTGCACTCGGCTTCAACGTTTGCCATAAATGAGACTATCAAAAGTTATGCGATGGAGCTGACAGACACTAATTTGCTGCGCAAAGTAGCTTGTGGTGGTGACGTAGTTTCAAACGAGACTAAAGGCCCATTTAAGGCCCATTTAGACGATCATACTTTTGTTCAAATTTTCATCATACATTTGTATGATGATGTTCGCACTTGTTCAAGGAACTTGTTTACACCATAGGACTTTTGTCCAAGGTTGTTCATGAATGCTTCGGAAAATTTGGAGGGAGATCTCTTTTCCATCATCGACTCTCACAGAAGGTTGCTCTCTATTAGAGCTGCAACCTGCATTATCAGATTAATTATTCTGCATAGGGTGAGAACAGTGTGGTGATTCAAACTGAAAATTATTTTATTCGTACGCGAAGTCGTTGATGCATAACTAATGGTGCTTGTCGCATTCGCAGTTCATCTGGTAAATGGAAGGGGTGACGGGTGATTACGTACGGTAATAAGCTGTCACCCCTTCTATTTGCCTAAACAACTGCAAAAATAGTCAACACGATTAGTTATGCATTGAGTAAAATCGCGTGCGAATAAAATAATTTTCAGTTTGAATCACCACACTGGAGAAGGAGGTTGAGAGCACCACATGCGTGGGTTAAGCAATGGATCCAGAGGAGAGGGATTTTGGGGGCGTATCATTCGCTTGTGAAGGAACAGAGGGCCGAAGACCAGTCATCCTACAAAAACTCTCTGATGATGGATGTCGCATCCTTTGAGAAACTCCTAATAAAGGCCGTGACCCGAAATATCATGTGACCTAAAACTGTAATCTGATTGGTTAGAGCTTGAACAACCTTGAACATTTGTCCAAATTAATGTGCATGTTCGAACATCATCCAACATGTTCGCACTTGTTCGCAGATGTTCAAATTCCCATTTACACGATCATACATTTGTCCACGAACATCATCATACAAATGTATGATGAAAATTTGAACAAAAGTATGATCGTCTAAATGGGCCTTAAGTATCATAGGAGTTGCATGACTGCATTATTCAACAAAGTCAAAGCCCACAATGCGGAAAAAACTAAGGAAGAACCAATTTCATCAATGTTTCACAGCATTGCGCTCGCTGAGCTGGTGTCTCATATTGATGAAGCCAGATATTCACAAGAAATATCTCCTGTTTTCCGTCTAGCTGACTTGACAGCAACTTACCATCGTCGTTTGTGTGACCTTGGGGCTGATCCTAACATTGAAGTAAACAGAACACGTTTGAAGGAGAAAATTCTTCTGCGAGGCACATGCACATTTTAGCGCCCGTCAAACGGAAAGGCCTGGAACTGTCCCTACTTAACTGCTACAAAGCAGGGTCGTGAGGTTCTTTTTATAGTCGACAGCAATCTCGGAGAGGCATTGGTCAATATGATTCTTGAAGGACCTAGCATAAAAGTCCAGATTGCTACTATCGAATCGGAGCGAAATGCTGGTGTGACAATTGCTCAGTTACTCGCCTTTAACAGTGTCAAATATGTTAAGACGGACTCTCATTCCGTAAAGCACCGGAGGACGAAAGAAACCCCTCTACCTGTTTACATTGGGATGAAGGTGCACTCCGAAACCAGAAAGCGGGAGCTTGTAGACAGGTTAAACAATCTAGGGCTGAGCATTTCCTATGACCGTCTTCTCAGAATTTCGGCAAGTATTGGCAATGATCTGTGCGAGCAGTTTGAAGCAAATGGTGTAGTTTGCCCACCACAACTTCAGAAGGGTGTTTTTACCACAGGCCAAGCAGATAATCTGGATCACAATCCCAGTTCTGTTTCTGCGAAAGATTCCTTTCATGGGACAGCGCACTCTCTCTCTCAACACCCTGAGGAAGATTCTGGGCAAAAACGTGCAGTTGCATCCATGGTCTTCAAGGATTCTAGTCAGACTAAGTATGTCAAAGAACTTCCTTCAGCCTATACGAACATTGCCCCGGCAAATCCTCTGCCGAAGGACGTACATGTGCCAAGGTATAATGGAGAAGTTAAACCTCCCACAGAAAAGGTGGATGAAGATAGAAAATCCGAGTATACGTGGTTAGAAACCATGATGCAACTTTGTCAGAAGGAGCCATTAGAAAGAACTGATTTTCCTTCCTGGGCAGCCTATCATGCGTCACATCAGGTCATTCCTGTTAGTCCAAAGACTGACACTGCTTTACTTCCATTCTTTCGAGAAAAGTCGACAAGTGTTGCAATGATCAAGCATATCATGAAAAACAATGCCGCAGCTACGGAATTCTTGAATCCAGGACAGACTCCGGTCTTGACAATGGACCAGCCTCTCTTTGCTATTGGTAAACAAATTCAGTGGAATTTCCCAGACTTGTACGGAGAGGAGAAGTACGTCATAATGTTGGGTGGCTTGCATACAGAAATGGCTGCCATGAGGACAATTGGTGACCTTTTGGATGGGAGCGGATGGACGGATGCATTAACACAAGCGGACATTGCAAGTTCAGGCACATGTGAAGGGTTTTTGCGTGCTACCCATGTCACAAAGACTCGTAGAGCTCATCAGGTAACGGCAGCGGCTCTGTATCAGTTGCAGGAGAAAGCATATTGTTCTTACCAGGAAACGGACTGCAGTCCTGAAGTTCTAAGTTTCGATGAGTGGTGTTCAAAGAGGTCAGACGCATTCCCACTGTTTCACTATTGGCAAACGGTGTTAAATTTTGAACTGACGATTTTGCAGTTTGTTAGGTCTATCCGACTTTCAGATTTTGACTTGTATGTTGCTTCCCTGGCTGAATTGGTCCCATGGTTCTTTGCTTTGGACCACGTAAATTATTCACGCTGGCTGCCGGTGCATGTGCGAGACATGGTGATGTTGCAAGAAAAGTGTCCAGACGTTTACCAAGAGTTTCAGCGAGGAGAATTCACAGCAAAGAAGACCAAGAGACCTTTTTCTGCCATCTCATTAGATCAAGCGCATGAACAGGTTAATGCCCTTGTCAAGGGCGACGGTGGAGCTGTTGGACTAACGGAGAACCCAGCTGCCTTGAGACGGTGGATGATTGCAGGACCAGAAATTGCAAGATTGGTGGAAGATTTCGAAGAAGGATATGATGATGATGATTCGGATTCTCGGCTGGGCCATCATGAGCAGACAAAAAGTGTTCAGGACCAGTTTGTGAAGGATGTTCGCTCTCTAGTTGCTACAGTTGAGGAGATGGGTAATCCATTCTTGGAAGAAAGTGGAGATTTGCTGAATCTGAACTCCAAAGTTGTGATGCCAGATAAGGTGGTGAAAGCTATGAAGGACATGTGTGCAACTGGAAAAAAGCAGTACGACAATTTCATTGAGGAGCATCTCAAATCTGGCTCAAAGTCCTGAAGTGAAACAATATCGCGCAACAGTCTGCCTCTTTTCAGCAAACCCGGTGTTGATAAACCCAAGGGGGAGTCAAACAGTCTGGACTGAAGAATGACAGAGCTCTCTTCTCAAGGTTGTACATAGCCAGTCAGACTAGAGATGGTGGTGTAGAGGAGTTTTTCAGACATGAAAATCAGCCAATACCACCGACACTTTCAAAGGAAGGTATGATCAGGACTGGACAAAAGCGCGATCTCCTTGACTGCCGGCCAACAGATGAGACAGTTTCGAATGAGTCACCTGAGGTTGACGCTAAAGTGTTTGATGGACCTGCAGTTGTTCATTTCTTAGCTCCTGGAACATGTGCTACATTTGATGATTATGCTAATAATGTATTTGTTCCATATATGGTGAATGAACTGAGCAAAGTCAGCCGGGTTGATATTGTGTGGGACGTCTATCGACCGGACAGTCTGAAGGGGACAACAAGGGAGAGAAGAGGCACCGGGACAAGGCGTCGTGTTCATGCTTCTACGCGAATGCCAGGAAATTGGCAGAGCTTTTTAAGAAATGATGACAACAAACAGGAACTTTTCAAGTTTCTTGCAACCAAAAGTGTGCAGTTTCCAATTGCTGATGATAAAGAGCTCTACAGTACTTTTGAAGATAAAGTTCTGGGCCCTCCAAATAGTGTAGTCAGTTCAGTTGTCAATCCTTGCTCACATGAGGAAGCGGACACGCGAATCTTTGTGCATGTTAATGAAATGGTTCAGCGAGGACATTCTAAAGTAATGGTTCGCACAGTTGACACTGATGTGGTGGTAATTGCCATCGCACATTTTCTTACCTTAGGCATGTTAGGACTTCAAGAACTATGGATTGCTTTTGGGACTGGCCAGAAATTCAGATACATACCAATTCAGCAAATTGTTGCTAATCTTGGGCCAGAAAAATCACAGGCCATGTCATATTTTCACGCATTCACAGGATGTGATACTGTGTCCTTTTTCGCCAGACATGGAAAGAAGTCTGCATGGCAGACTTGGGAAGCGTTCCCAGATGCTACGGAGGTGTTTCAGAGGTTGTCTCTACAACCCAGTGAATTAACAGATGATGATCTGGCTGTTCTTGAGAGATTTGTGCTACTTCTGTACGACCGCACTTGTGAACTTCGGAGTGTGAATGATGGGAGGCGCTACCTCTTCTCAACAAAGTCAAGGGACATGGAAAATATTCCCCCAAGTCAAGCGGCTCTCGTTGAACATGCTAAAAGAGCCAGTTTTCAAGCAGGCCATATCTGGGGCCAGGCATTGGTCTCTGAACCGGAGGTTCCAACCCCAGGTGAATGGGGATGGGAAGAACTTGATAAGAAGTGGACCNTTGAAAAAAAAATAAATTTCATCCTCCGATCTGACTGATGTCTAGAACGAGTGCCCCGTGAAAAAAAGGAGGATTTTTTTATTTTATTTTATTCCCACTCCAAAATATTTTGTTAGAAAAATTTGTGAACTAAACAATAACGAAGTCTCGCCTATGCTGACTACAGGCGAGTCGTCCGGTAGGCGTTCTCGGTTTCAGCGGGAGCGGGTCAGCATAGGATTTAGTACATGTAATGGCTTTTTAGTATTCTTGGCGTCGATTTATCATCCGATCTGGAAAGGAGACACGACATCGTGCCAATGCAAAAACATTTGCAATCGCGGTGGAGACAGGAGGGGGCCTGTCCTTGCCAACACCAAGCTGATCTTTCGGTAAAGTTCGCACGGTGTTCGGGATTTATCGCTAGTAGGGACCTTTCGCAGCCTTACGAAATACGAAGACGAAGTACGAAATGCGTAATACGTCACCATTATTTGTGGTCTGTCGCCTTCGTCTTCGTGGATCATAGTTCGGTTTTCAGAGTTTGTTCATGTGTTCGTTTCGAAAGATCAAGCGTTTCGCACACAATACGACCTCGTCCTTGTAACCACGAACTGTGCATTACGTCATCAGTAAAAGCTGCAATTTACCTTTCGGTCATTGTACTTCGTGTACGCGGTGACGTGTTTTTTCGAAATTTTTCGCACATGTTTTACGATTGTAAGTGTGCGCGAACTTCCTATTTTCTCCATTTATTCAGGAAATGGGTTCGTACTTTCTCCAGTTGTCATAAATTTGAGTTCAGTCGATGATTTTCAGAAGGCGACAACTCAATTAGACTTTACGGTCGCTGAGAAATTTGGGCACAAAGACAGGCTATAAACCTTATACGAGTGCCAGCGCCCATCGCCATCGATCAATAGGCCTTGTCTACATGATTGTATAGTCCTCTTCTAATAGAGCCTTCCGTCCTCAAATGCATGTGAACTGCCGTTTGCTGTGTGGTTTCGTCGATCAGGTAGTTCTTTCTGCGTAGGCATAGGCCCTGGTCTAGGTTTTGCATGTCTATGATTGTGGGGCAGGGCAACCTGTTTCACATGCTACACAGCGCAGATGGTCACAGGCATGGATAAAGGGGTTTGACCGCCCTTATCGTCCAAACCTTGCCATATTCAATTGCCTAAAATTTTGACATTTCAACAAAAATGGACCTCGCGTTCTGTCAGGCCAGGGTCCGCCCCAGCGTTGGCAGTGCGAGGCAACTGGAAGCTAGCATCCTCTAAAACTTGGTCATTTTTCAGTCCACCATGACACAAATACAATCAACACAATACAACAAGTCGCTTGATGAGGTTATGCTAAGAGAGGTAGTGGCCTCGAAGATAAACGTGGAGAGAGGGGCAACAAAACAAGAAGACTGGCAGAAAGTCACTGATGCAGTAAACAATCACCTCAGAAAAGAGAACAAAAAAGTTTCGCTGCGTCAGACCAAAGACAGGGCCAAGCTTCTCCTAAAACAGCACAAGCAAGAGGAGAGGAAGTCGGAGAAAGCGTGAGTAGCCCTACACATTTGTAGGTACATGTAGCCTATATAGACCGAACGACCGTGTCTTCACATACCATCAAATCCAAAAATGGGCAGTGATGAAGTATTTCAGGTTTTTGCCTCTCAATCAGCCACTCCTGTGGGCAGCGACTTCCTACATTAGTCATGGTTCGGCGTTAGTCCACTACAGAAATGCAGCCGTCATGCAGACATGGATCCAACTACGATGGAGTCGGGTTGCTTTGTAATGTTTTTCGCATGTTGAACATCCCGACGAGTTTTCGCTTTCTGCTTTTCAGGAGTGGTGTGAAAGAGGAAGAGGAAGATGAGGTAAAAAAGCTCCTGACAGACTGGGTCCTTTTACAAGAAGAAATCTCAGAGGAAATCAAGCCGAAGCCCACGAACAGCAAGGAGGACTTGGAAAACAAGGGAGGGATAATCCGGGATGCAGCGATGCGTGCACTAAAGAAAACAGGTCAGTAGGTGTTCTCTGGTTTTAGGAAAGTTACCCAGTAGTGAAATAGTCTGGGGGTAATTTGTGATGTTCTCAGGCAATTGACAGAACATACAGGCTTCAAGACGGTTCAGGTCACATCGTTCTTGTTTTTCAGAGTCTGCAGACTTCGATGCTGAGACTCCAGATCATTTATTTCTGGACGAACCCACCCCAGCCCAAACATTTGGGAAGAGAAAGCGTTCTACCCAGAGAGCCGACCTGGTGGAGTACCTCAGCGAGAAGAGCCAGCGGGAGGAAGAACTCAGGCGGGAGGACCTAAGGAATCAGCGAGAGAAGGATGAGAGAGAAGCCAGCCTGAGGAAAACAGAAATTGATACCCAGCGGGAGAAAAATGAAAGAGACGCCAGGCTACGGGAAGAAGAGATCAAGCTCCAGCGAGAACAAATGGAAACGCAGAGGGCGCAACAGCAGCAGATGGCTGACATCATGATGGCACTTGTCAACACCATGAACAAGAAGTAATTTGTAATTTGCTAAGAAGGAAGATTTATTCATAACATTTTTCTGTTACCTTGGTTTTGTCTTGTTAAGTTTTCACAGCCCACTTTGTTATTTTGAAAATAATAAATTGATACATAGCATGTATAAGATATCTTAAGTACATTTATACCCTTCAGTTGACAGTAATCTGGAATGTGGGTGTTCTCATGTTCTTATCAACGAGCAAAGGAATTACATCAATTTGTTCTTGAACTCAAATGTTACTCATGAAATGATGTCTTAAACTACACGACAGCAGAGAGAAATTTGAATGAATTTATAATTGTTAAGTTAAAGAACTGTCGTATGGATTGAAGCAGTTTTTTCGAGGAATTCTACAGCAGGCCTACATATCCATTGTACACGTATTGGTTCTGCAGCCGAAAGGTTCTCACAATGCACATCACGCAAGGTACTCCTCAAGTTCTGGAGGTTGTACTCCAAAGTACGCAGATGTTTCGGAGCCATACAAACACGTGTGGCAGTTCACCAGTATGCCACCAACGAGATACAATTTGCCCACAGGTTGTAGGAACAGTTTGAGGTTCTTTTTATAGTCCAGAAAGGCGAACTGCTGTATCAGCTTTCCAAATTGCCACTCGACGACTTCACGTACAGAGGACATGGCGCGATTAAAATCTGCATCGGCACCTTCCGGATGGCGGTACGGTGAGATAAGAAAGTCCCTCATCGGGTAGGCGGGGTCACCATAAAGGCAAAACACGTTGCCATCTCTGTCTTCCCAATGACCGGTGTGAAGGAAAAAGGTGTCCGCTGGCGAAAGTGTCCTTCGGACTCTATCTCCTGGGTAAAAGTGTCCTAGGATATCTTTTACTGGGAAAAAGTGTCCGTCGGACATTAACTCCTTGGGAATCTTTGTCCCACAACCGGGAATAAAGGTCCAATGCGGACATCTTTTCCAAGGTAAAATTGTCCGACAAAACAAGTTTAACTACCGATTACAAGATTTCAATTTTATTTCGATAAGCCGACAGCTACACAGGCCTTCACTTTTTTCTGTACAATTTTAATGCGGCCCCGTTTACCGCGCTTTTAATTGGGACTCCTTTCATGTCTGCAAGCAAGTAGCCAGACTTAAGTACGGTCCGAATCTTGTAGGGGCCAACCCACGGTTCCTCTTTTTTTCCGCCTTTGCGGTCACTTCGCCTGAGATTTTTCTTTAGCACGGTTGTGCCTACGGGGAACTCCTGAAAATAGAATGATGACTGAAATCACTCAATTATTTCAAAATAAGATGGTCTGCTTACTACAAAGTCAGTTCGGAGAACGCAATGGACGATCAGCCACGTTCGATGTGGGAATTCCTGAATCCTGGGCAAGGCACATAATTTTGATGGGAATACAGTGTACTGTCACCCACCATGCGCACATTGATTTCTCTCGAAAAAAAGGGGGAGGTGGTTTATTTGATGCTGCTTGACCAAGTCAGTAATTTTTCTCCGCTTTGGCGGTCGCGTCCAGTCCGATGAAGTAAATATCTTATGCGAGAATAATGGGTTCCATGTAAGTGGGGTACACCAAGTTTCTTGGGGTTCTATTAGTTCCTCGTTGTTGGTTGGCTAATTGCGATTTTGTACACTAACTTGTTGACGCCTGCTCCGTCGGTATAGTATAATCGGTAGTATTATGCCCGTTCCATCACCCAAGAGGTGGCGCTTGCAATATGGAGGAAATATTTAACCTACATGTACCTTCTGTTGGTTCCTCCTCCCATCGTAGTTGCGTTTTTGCTTGGTCTGGGCTTTACCGATATTGTCCAGCACCTTCTGCCCGATGACCTTCTTCATTTTTGAAGCCTTCGTCACCATACGGTCTGCGATTGCTTTGAGGGGCACATCGTCATCGTCTGACGAGTTCTCTTCATCGGCACTACCTGGGACCTCCTGTGGGATGGTGGCCTCCCTAGCAAATCAGTTGATTAAAATCCGTTAGGGAGATGAAATCTGATGCTGCGCGTTAAGATGAAAACACAAAATGTCGATATGTTTAAAGGATCCGTCGCCGACGGGTACTTTACGAGTAATACACATAACAACGGCCGACAACTCACGCACCAATGATGCAATTTCAAGAGCTCGTTCGTTGAATGATGAGCTCTTTTCTTGCAATGACGTCCTTGGCGCGTATGTTGCAGGCCGTTGCTAAATTACCCGACGGATTTTTGAAAAGTCGACATTGGTGTCTTCACCTCAGCGTCCTGCTTCAAATTTCACCTCTTTTAGAAGAACTGTCTCTTCACACTCCCGTTTAATATTTGAAAATGCTATGAGTCTTGCTTACATCGTAATGTCCTGGTGATCATGACAGCCATGAAGGAACACACAGAGGAGAATGAGGTTTTGATATTAGGTCATTCGAATTAAATATACATTTAACTTTTAATCCCCAGCTATATTTCAAATATCACGCAATGTGGCTTGTGATTAGGGATCTAGCATTCTAGCGTTAATACGTCGCAAACCTGCCGTACATTAGCATGAAAGGCGTGTAGCCAGTACTGGCATGTTTAGCACTATTGTATGCAAACACACATTCTTGTAGTTGGTCATCCCACGGCCGTTCCTCACTCTTTATCTTAAGCAGCATGTTCTCTAGCGTTTGGTTAAAACGCTCTGGAATAAAACAAATTATGAAAAAAAACGCATAATCAGACGGAAACTTGTGAATAACACGAGATCCAGCTTGTTTGAAATTTGCGAAGTCAAAACCCCTTAATTTTTTTCTGCATGGTGATTGGCGTGGACTCAAAATGCAACGAGTTAAAAATAATGTTGGAATAAGCTTACCTGTAAGGCCATTACACTGCGGATGATATGCGGATGTTCTTCTGTGATCTATTGAGAGGATACTTGTGATCTCATCCATAACTTTGCTGTTGAACTCTCTCCCTTGATCTGATATTATTTTCAAAGGGAAGCCGAAGCTAAAAGACAAAAAGTACCAATAACTAATTAAGCACAAACCTAAAGTATCAGATTTATGCGTGCCAAAACATAATAATTGAAAAAAATGTAATTATACAGACTCATTTTTAAATTTCCTTTTAACTCTGTTCAACATTTTATAAGATCAATAGAGGGAACCTAGAAAATATAACCATATGACACACTTGAGGTCAAAAACCGGACTTCAAGCAGAGTTATCATTGGCTTCATAGGAGTTGACATCAATGTATGAAGCGTGCTGTTCAGTAAGAAAGGATGGGAGGTAGTTTTGTTGCCTACTTACGTTGTAAATAACTCGAAGAGGATTCGTGCCACTGCAATTGTTTCTTTGTTTTCATAGGTTTTGCCTGTGCCCATTTAGAGTAATAACACGTCACGGTGCATGCATATCTGTTTCCAGATGGTGTCTCGTCCAAGGGGCCGATCAGATCCATCCCAATCTGAAATAATGAATGTTAGTCTGTAATGATAGAACGGTAAAAAATCAGACGGGACTTCAGGCTGGACCCCCCCCCCCCCAAAAAAAAACGTATTTGGTGCCAACCCTTTTATGTTGTGCCGCAAGTTAAAATACTAGGAGTTCCCTTCTGAAAACAACGACGCATTCATGGTCGGCTTTGTCCCTTCTGAACATCCAGCGATTTAGATATAAAAAATAAAAGCATTTTCTCATTTGGTATTACGGGGTATTCTCATTTGGATGTAATATCAAGAAATTCTAAATTCTTGATATTACATCCAAATGAGAATACCTACTTGATGGAAAATGCATGACAAACTTTCGCTGGAGGATTGTTGGGCAATCATACTTACCGTTCTCCAGGCCTCCGCTACTTTCACGGGGATGGGGCGCAGCTCAGGGGCGACCATCTTCTCCTTCCTATTTACCCGCTGACACCTGTCACAGTTTTTAATGAACTGTCTCACATCATCAACGAGGGTTGGCCACCACCATTTTGAAGAAATTTTCCCCACCGTTTTGTCGCGTCCAAAATGCCCTCCTGTGGAAAACATGGTGATATTGTACGTATCGTCAACCAAGTCGAGACCAAGAGAACGGGGGGGGGGTTGTCTCGCTTACATACGGGCGCGATCAAAGGATTTGATATTGGTAAACAGTGCTCACAACCTGTAAGTGGGCTCAAAACCAGTCTCCATGTTGAATGCCTCATAACAAACGAGATATGGATTTAAAACATGTAATTTCAGAAATGCCCATTGAAAGAATTACGGACAAAAAAACGACGTAAGGCCTACTTAGTATATCCTACCTATTGCGGATGAATGGGTGAGATGAAGAATTCTCTCTTTCTCCTTCTCGTCCCTGACAACGTCTCTCCAAATTCTGTCTACGGCAGCATCTTGTGCTTCATCATCGTTAATTTCAGGGATGGTTACTTTCTTCATTTGACTGTACCACAATTTTCCTTTTTCCAGCTACAAATGGACAGAAAAGAACAAAATGAATTAAATGTTCGGTGTTAATGGTGCAATATGTATACTATTTAATCCCGTAGAGAAAACTGGTTTTGTTTACTGAAGCTGTCCAGAAGACAGTAGAATGCAGGAAAATCTGGTTGGGGGACATTAGCTTCTAGAAAAACGTGTCCCGGGACATTCGAACCCAGGGAAATATGTCTGGGGACATTAGTTCCTAGGCAAAAATTGTCCCGGGATATTAGAACCCAGGGAAATATGTCTGGGGAACATTAGTTCCTAGGAAAAAGAGTCCCGGAACATTAGAACCCAGGGAAATATGTCTGGGGGACATTAGTTCCTAGGAAAAAGTGTCCCGGGACATTAGAACCCGGGAAAATCTGTCTGGGGACATTAGTTCCTGGGAAGACGTGTCCCGGGACATTAGAACCAAGGAAAATCTGTCTGAACGGAAATATTCATTTGTTTCAGAAACTGGTATTTAAATTCCTACCTTGAAATTATTCTTGCACGTTCTCCTCAATGAGCGTTTCTGTTTTGTTGTGGCTCCATTCGGATACTTTTGTTCGGTTAGGTATGAGAAAACATGATCCAAGTTAACGTTCCGACGGGGAACCTCTTCACCTAGCTCGTCCGGATCCATTCTTGAATTATGGCGCACTGACTTGGCGAGGGCCGCAGTTGGTTTTATACTCTCGCCAGACAGTGCACCGCGTAAAATTGTGCGCGCAATAAGCAAAGGACTACAGATCACTTTCAGCTCAGCTTCAATAATTATTATCTTTGTTACATAAAAGAGTTAACTGAAGGAATGCAATTACATGTACCTAACGTGCAATAAGTCATGGGTTGGGTTAGAGCTGGTTAATGTCACAATTACCGCTATCCGGCGAGGCATAAAAAATATTTGTGTATACAAAAGGACAAAATGAAGGCAAGAATAGGATATTTCTGGAATTATCAAGAATTCATTCATTTATTATTTGATGACATAATGCTATTTACAATACTGAAAGAAATGAACGTGTAAAGTATTAATATTCGTATCAACAAACAAATGCAATAAATACAATGTCCCTGCGGAGAATCGATCCAGTATACCTTGGGCCTGTGAGTGTCTGAAAGAGAAGAAACCAACGCATTAACCAACTGCGCCACTGAGGCGAGCTGGCCGACCAATGTTTTCACACGGTGAAAAGGGACTAAAGCCTTTATAGCGCACAATGCATAGGCCTATTTCTACCAAGACGGACATTATTTACGGCGGACATTTCTGACGGTCATAGTTGTAAAAGTCAAAATTGTCCCATGAAGGAATTGTCCTACTCACTATATAGGAAGGCAGGAAAAGTTGTCCTAAGTGGACAAGGTTTCCTGGTGGAAATTGTCCGGAGGACAATTTCCATCAGGAAACAGGGTCCTACGGACCCTGTTTCCTGGCGGACAATTTCAACTGTTACACCGGCTTCAAACTGCTCGAGCAATCCACTCAAGCGGAGCAGAAAACAGTCATGACGCCTCCCTTCTACTGGCCCAAAAAGATTTGCGATGATTCCATCTGGGGTAACAACAGATTGGAACTTAACAGCATGCACCCGTTTGTGGCCGTTATAACAAACTCGTTGCATGTATGTTGGGCGACAAAGGGGCCTGACAGTTCCGTCAATAAATCCTATACAGTTTTGAAGTGGCGCTCCTTTCTCAGCGATCGCGTCCGCGAAATCTTGAAATCTGCCGACAAGCCAAGGTTGGTTCATGTCGGTGATTTTAGCAGCGAAGTTGTCGTAGATATGGTCGAGAACGCACTTTATAGTCATAGATATGGTCGAAGTGGGCCAGTTGAAAAAAGCCTCGAGGGTCACCAATCGCACTGGATAGGCAAGTCTCGCCAGAAACATGCAAAGGGCAGTCATCCTTTCCATGACACATCTATTAGGAAGAACGAATCTTGCAGGAAGTCTCAGAGCCTCAGCAAGTCCGAATAAATCACCTCGTTCGAAGCGGAAAAAAGCTTTGCACTGTACGTTTGAATAGTCCTCTAGGTCAAACTTCACCTTAGTTGGGTCGTACGTACTCTCTCGCGCGACAGGGAGCAACGCTGGAAGCAGGTCGTCCACGTTTTCACCTGCCAACAGCAGATTTTCGATGAGGTCTATTGCGGCTGCCATATTGAATGGCAGAGCCATCTATATGCCAAATAATCAACGAGCGAGTCTCCTGATTTCGTATATTGACCAAATTCTTCGTACTTCGTTATTCGTAATTGCGAAAACCGGAAAAAATGCATTGACGAAATACGAATTACGAACAGTGATTTCGTACTTCGTCCTCGCACTTCGTCGCGCTGCGAAAGGTCCCTAGTATAGTTTGGTTCCCGAACCCGGAACCCAACGGGGCTAGCCCTGGCGGTGGGTTCGGGAACCAAACTAGATTTATCGATTTGGTATTGATCTAGTGGCGGCACCGCACGAAAAGATGTGTAACTATGTTTTTACCGCGCCACCACACAGCGAATCATAGTACTCAGATGGAGTTCGCCCTGTCGCTATTTTTCGCATGTCTCCCTTTAACTTCCTCGTGTTCTGCATCAGTGGAACTCATTTTAGACGAGAGGCATTCAAAATGTTTTACAATGGTTTCCAAGCTTGTATCAACTTACTTTGCTGATGTATTTACAGCTTTTAGAATTTACAAAGAGATGAAAAGCACAAAAATTGACACACAACATATGATAAATAAAAAGGCAATTTCCAGAGTGTTTGCGAATTTTCGACCCCAACCGGGGTCTTCTTCAGGCTGGAACTTTACAATCCGAAACTCTAGAACAGACTGTTCTAGAGTCTGTTCTAGAGTTTCGGACTGTAAAGTTCCAGCCTGAAGAAGACCCCGTTTGGGGTCGAAAATTCGCAAACACTCTGGAAATTGCCTTTTTATTTATCATTTTAGAATTTACAGAGGCGTTACAGGCAGTCTTCTCATTATAAGCAGTTTGATGCGTTCATCACCCGATCGGTTGACATGGGATTCTAACTCTGATATATACGGCAACTAAAACACGCTGAACATCAACATTTAGCAGAACTACGTTGGTTGTCAGTTGCTAGCCCACCTACATGTATAATGGAGTGACCGCTTTGAATCGAGACTCCCTTTAAAACCTGGAAGACGAGGAAGTTTCACGCCCAGTTCACAAGGTCATATTTTCTTATATGTCATTAATTCCCAAGAAAGAGGCCGCGGGAAGACAGGTGTAGTAGATGATATAGTCCCCTGACGGTAGAGTCCGGGGACTATAAGTCCCAGTTATTATAGTCCGGGGGTCATCCAACACTAGGGACCGGCGGACTATCATCACTGGGCATCACAGTCCTGGCACCAGGAATAATTGTCCGGGGTGGACTATGGTACCTGGGGCGGTTCCCAGTGATGAATGTCCTATAGAGTCTTTGCAATGGGCAGCCATTGGAGGGCAGCAATAGAAGTTTACTATTGTTGTTCTTCCAACATGGCTACCAAACGCATTGTTTTCGTCCAACATGGCTGTCCATTTGAAAGCCCCTGCAGGTGAAAGCAGGGAAAAGTGAGTGTGTTAACCCGACAATGAATCAACAAAAAGAAACAGGTTTGAAGATAATGCAGCTATTGGATTT
>NMRB01000229.1:381744-393515 GCA_002633025.1 Notospermus geniculatus | reverse complement strand
GGAGCCACGGTGGTGTAGTGGTTCGGGCCTCCGGCTAGCGGTCAGAGGATCCCGGGTTCGAATCCCACTGCTGGCGTGAGACTTTGGGCAGGTCTCTTTGCCTTACTGGCCTCTCTCCACCCAGGTGTATAAATGGGTACCGGTCGGAAATGCTCAGATTGTAGCGCTGAATGAGTAGCTCATCTGAGCTCTACTGAAAGGTTTCAGGATAGACTGGGGTTAAAGTGTGAAGTCGGATGAGAACCTCTACCGTTGTTGATATCAGACTATAAACCCAAACTTTTTTTTTTTTTTTTATGTCATTGGGTCATATGAACAAAGACTAGGAAATGCTTTTACTTGAATTTTGCCATACAAATGCACTAGGCAATGCTGTAAAAATCTGAAGGTAAAGCATTTGCTAGTCTTTATTCATATGAGCCAATATCTAGTTTATATTATAAAGTATAACATATCTGAAGTCTTTGCGAAAATCAGTCATCTGTAAGGTCATGAAAAATTAGTTGGGAAAAATGTTCCGAAAAAGAACATGCCCTTTTGGTAAAATCCGTGAAAACTTTGCAGTGCTCTCCCTCTGCTCAAAAGGATCGGAGGGCGCTGAAATTTGGTATTTGTTAGTTTCTCGGGGGCCCCCCAAGTACCCCAAATTAGAAAGAAATCGGTGACCTACATGGAAAAAAGTGAGTGAGAATTTTGACCAGTGGGAAAATAGCATTTTTATGTCAGAATTTTCACCTTGTTGATTGACTTTGGAATTACAAACCCCCTGGTGATCTTCACCACTCAGCCTACTGAATTTCGAACATGCTGGTGTATTGAACACTGACATGACGCAGTTTTGAATTCAGCTTTTGTCAACTGGCCCGATGACCATGTTAATTCAAATGGGGTGTTCGTTTCCAAGGACTTGCAACAACCGTTTTCCTGGAAGTGGAATGACAACTATAGGCGTGGGAGAACTATTCATTGGCACATGAAGCAGGCCCATTGAAATGAGTTGATGACCTAAATACCAGTTGTCCTGTAGGCCATATATGGGCCAGGGGCCGTATGCACAAAACATCTTAAGTGTAAAATTTCCCTTATCTTTTGTTTCGAACAATAGTTTAAGGGAAATCTTACACTTAAGATGTTTTGTGCATATGGCCCCAGGTGAATAATGTGGTGTCGAGTGGGCAACTCGGTAGTAAAAGACCCTGTGTAACATTTTTGAGTGAGGCCCGTGTGTTAGTGTGACATTACAATAGACAGACGGAATAAGCCGCGACTTGACAATGGGCGACACACAGAGAAACAGCGAGTCTGTTTCCGAGTGTATTCCGAACAATGGGAATCACACAGAAAAACGGCAACACTGAAAAACGTTACGCCTGTGCCAAAACCCTTTTGCACTAATGGGTTAATAACTTACAGGTTCAAGTGAATACTGCGAAATGTCTTTGATATTTATTCATAACTCAACAAAAGCTTCCAGTCAATAAGAAATTTGCCCCCAAGAAATGCGGGATAAAAAAGTCGGTTTTGGGACCTTTTGTAAATCAACAAAAATCGCTATTAGATAAAATGGCAAATTTGCAAGTGGTAGCTATCATGATGCACAACTAAACCAGCCGTTTTTTGAGAAAATTCGATTTCCCTGTGTCCATTTACTTATTTGAAGGACTGTACATCACTACAGCGACATGGCTTCTGCACCCCACTGTGTGTCATTGGTAACTCTATAGAGGTTCTTCACTGACGTCACAAAACCACGTGACTTCCTTGACAACGATAAACAGCCGCCATATTGGCCGTCAAGCATGTAAACAAAGACACCATCATGGCATGCATCAGCTGTACCTGCATTTTCCATTTTCCATCGCAAAAATGCCTGATATTCTATTATCGGACCACACAGAGAAATTAACTGGAGTTCATCGGGAACGCTATTTATCGAAGATTAACCTTGTTCACTCTAGTGACCCATATTTATTGCCAAAGTCGCTTTTTACGGATGTTTTCAAAGCCACTGATCTTCCATCGCTTGCATATCCGGACATATACAATTACCTGATCACAAACACCTCGGCCTACTCACACCAGACACTCAAAGCATACAAAAGCCTCTCTGCCTACAAGTACTTTGTTGCTGGATTCGTCAAGGAAAACCTGGTGCTCAGGAATATGCGAGATGTTTACATTTTTCTAAGCAAGGTACGGTAGGCCTGCCGTAGCTGTACAATACAAAATGTACAGTCAGTGGTCACCCAGTGCAGTGGTGCCTGTATATTTGTTAGTGCAATGCATGCAAGTAATTTTCTCACAAACGCTCATGCGAATCATGAAATGATGATGGTGGTGTGCGCTCCATGGGCTGGACAGTATGAGAGAAGAACTTTGTGGGGTTCTATAGATAGATAGATAGATGGTAGGCCTAGCCTCGTCTGATTCGAAACAAGGTGGGTGGCAGTTGAGTTGATGACAGGATGTTGTCGTTGAGTGAGTTGTGTTGTGATTATTCAGTCACACACGCAACATGAACAATTTCACAGCGAGCTCAACGGAGCTGACGCAGCGTCATGACGCGATTTACTTTCACGAACTGACGCCACGTGCCTCCAGGGAGCACAGCTGATCGCACTTCGAACAGCCTTCCGTCTGCTGCAGCCGGCTCCCGGCTTATTGGTTAGATATTTTCTACTGGCCAGGCCATAACACAAGCATGTCGGGTCTGCAGCCGCGGATTTGGTTACTTTCGAAAGATTTGATGTTTTTCCCTCAAATTTTCGTGATTTCCTTGCCAGAAATATGCACGGGGAGCTAGAAAATTTACCATAGATACCGACTTCAGAGTGGAGTTACTGCCACATACGGGCGAAAAGCAAAAATCGAAGACGATACGATCGAATTAGAGGTATCTCTGAATATATGTCCTGCAAATCCTGCACTCATACACTAAACGATGTTTAAAATAGACGAAGGGTCAAAAGTCGATAGCCCGAAATCAAGGCATTCAGCCTACAACGTCACAGCGCCACTGTGACGCTGTGGTGAACTACCATTGACGCAACATTCCAGACCGACAACACCACCATTCATCGTGTTCCTGGTTCGTCTCCATGGATAACCCTACACAATATACTTCATAAAGTGGGCTTCTCCCGAACTATCCCGTGCACAGACTGTCAGGATTAAGGAACAACTCTAATAGGAATAGTGGTGTTCAAAAACGGGTACCGCTGCCTGACAGTCCGAATCACTCTCTCAATATGAATGCGAACGGAGGCTATTTGTCTAGTCAACTCAACTTCCTGTGCTTCTAGCTGATTCTTACCACGCGTAATTTCAAGAGATGCGCCTTTAACTGCAACAGAATCCATAATGTCAAACCCGCGATCAGCAAGAACAGTGTCTCCAGGCAACAACAAGTTCAAATATTAACCTGAATGCTCTGTCACAAATTTATCCGAGGCTCGGCCACCCCAGCCTTTTGAAATAAAAGAAATGAAACCTTGCGGCGTAATACTAATTAAATATTTGATGGTGTTGTGACTTTTATACTGAGAGTAAGTCTGAGCTCGGGCGGTTAAATCAGATGGCCGTTCACAAAAAACTTCGAAGCAGTCTATGATTGCGACACAATGGGGCTATCCAGAATATACTTCAACCTCTCGATAATAGGTGTCTCTGCTGTACTATAAGTTTTACTATCCACTTTCTGTTCATTGAGTTTCATTGTTTATCAGTTCTTTGGGAAGTTTGACCTTGACCTCTGACCTTGACCTTGACCTATGATCATCAGGGTTATTACATAATCAAAATTGGCATCCTAAATAACCTAAATATTGGTGTTATCAAACCTCTACTGCTACCACAGACAGAGACATTCCCAATTATCAAGTTTGACCTTGACCTGATCATCAAGGTCATTACATAATCAAAATGGGCATACTCAATAACCTAAGTATGGGTGATATCATGTCTCTTCCTCAACCACGGGCAGAGATATTGCAAATTATCAAGTTTGAAAATGTCAAAATCTCATGATATCTCAATCACCCGGACACATGAGGCTGACAATTTTACCACATCCTGTCCTTGGATAAGCAGGCATGAATTAAGACTTGTTTCATGTTGATCAGTTGACAATGTGGCAAGTTATCTCAAAATATCAAATTTCGTGATATTGAACGTCGATATCACCATGACCCAAAAATCTCAGATCAAAAATAGTCAGCTCATTTGATTTCTAGGGTATAAAAACCTAAGGGTAGAACTTGTTTCTGTTGCTCCATGTGTTAACTGGTTATAGGAGCCGATTTGTGCCATCAGATAAGAGTGTGGTGGACAAAATATCAAGTCTGATATGATGATTACGTCAATGATGGAGGCATCTGAGGTTGAAAGTGATTAGATCACTTTTTCTGCCTGTAAAGTGACGCTCCTCTGTTGATAACTCTATTTTTAAGTTTCTGAACAGTCCACCTACCATATTCTGCCATGTTGCAAACAGTGACACTAGCACTTATAGTGCAGAAGAGCCACCTGGTGGTGTAGTTTCCCTGGATAACCCCATTGATATAAGTGAAGCGAAAACACATGGGAAGAGTCTTTCTGATGACATCCTTATCAGGCCAGAACAAAAACTTTGGCACAGCGTGTTAATACAGAACATCAACCACATTTAGGAAAATACGAGAAATTGTAGAGTCACTAACATGAAACAAACACCCAAGGAACTCAATGCTGAGGGAGTGTCGCATTCTCGTTAGCACAATTAGTAATTGATTGAATTTTGGCACAGTTCTTGGAACCACTGAACTCTCAATCAGAGAAAAGACAGTCATCAACACAGCAAAGTTAGGCAGTCCAGTCAGCTTTTTAACCCGATTGTCATTGTTCTCAAGACCTTCTATATTGAATTCTGACCCGTTTACAGCCTCTTTCAGAACAACATTTTCAGCAGTAAGTCTCCGATTTTCTTCTAGGATATTCGAAATGGCATCTGCAGTCAACTCTGTGCATGTCCCGGCTTCCTCCGTGGGAACTGCCTCAGTCTGCACCGCAATGCAGTTTGTGTCCTCCTCCCCTTCATCCTTGACCTTCAGTACGCGAGAAATTGAAATTAGGAAAGCATTTGGACCAAACTTTAAAAATTCGTTCCTACATGTAATTATTAGTCCTGGAAATGTGGGTGCAAATTTTATTTCCATTTCCAGGAAACAACCTGTTTCCATCCATGAGCGGAAATCATAAGGCCCTCCTTGAATTATTTCCAGAATAAGAATGAGTTTTTTGCAACCTCGAAAACACATGGTAACAATCCCAATGGACAGCCTGCATTGGATTGGCCTGATTCCCAAGAACACAATGAAATATTGCAAGTGGTTATACTGTGGCAAACCCTATCATAATCTCTTTGGAATCTTGGAGGAATTCCTCCAAGGTGGAACAAAATAAATTGTTCATGGGTTTCCATATGACTCATATGGAAACCAACTCATATGGAAACACATGAACAATTTATTGAGGAAAGATTACAAGAAAATTTTCAAAAACATGTCCTGAACGGGTAACCTACCAACTGTTCTAAAATGAAATGGTCCATGGACCATGCGCTCACCCGTTTGGACATAACAGTGAAATGACAGAGAGAGGTATATCAGCTATATGAGCAATCTGGGTAAGTCATTCCCAAGTTGTAGGACTTCAATGATTTTCAGTTTATGCCACCTGGCGGCCATATTGGATGTCCAATTGGGCCAAAACTTCACATGCACATAAAGGTCATCTAGAGGGAGCCACATAGCACATTTGATTGCTCTGGGTCAAGTCGTTCCTGAGTTATAGCACATTTAATGATTTTCGGGTTACGCCACCTGACGGCCATATTGGAAGTTTAATCAGGCCAAAATTTGACGTGCTTGTAAAGGTCATCTAGAAGGAGGTAAATATCAAGTTTGATTGCTCTGGGTCACGTCGTTCCTGAGTTATAGCACATTTGATGATTTTCGGGTTACGCCACCTGGCGGCCATATTGGAAGTTTAATCAGGCCGAAATTTGACGTGCTTGTAAAAGTCATCTAGAGGGAGGTAAATATCAAGTTTGAGCACTCTGAGTCAAGCCGTTCCTGAGATATAGCACTTAGAAGATTTTCAGGTTACGCCACCTGGCGGCCATATTGGATGTCCGATCGGGCCGAAACTCGGTAATTTTGAAGGTACCCCTCTAATACACGTTTATGCAAGATATGAAGACGCTCGGTGAAATAATGAAGAACTGTGGCAGGTTCGTTACTTTTGTCGAACTTTGACCTCTGTGACCTTGAAAAGTAGGTCAAATCAAAAACCCGTTATATATGTTATGTATCCTAATATGATACACCTATGATAAAAATTTGGAGATGATCAAGTCATTAGTTCAGGAGTTATTGCACTTTTTGTGTTTTTGGTTTTGGCCACCTGGAGGCCAAGCCAAGAATCGAATCGGACCGAAACTTGGTGTCATAGGTCATCTGACCTAGGGGTATATATGTACCAAGTTTCAGATCAATAGCCCCAGCGGTTACAAAACGTGCCCTGCTAACGGACGACGGAAGACGACGACGACGGACGACGGACGCTGCACTATTGTAACAGCTCACGGGTGAGCTAAAAAAGGACATCTACCAAGTAGGCTACCATACTGACCTGGGCATCCAAGTCTTGCAGGACCAAACGAGCCTCAGCAGCGGCAGCATTTGCAGCATTCTGATTCTCAAATCGTCGCCTCTTTGTCTCCTGTCGCCTTTGAAAAGTCTCCAAACTGGCCTGCCTTCGGTGCCTCTCCGGTGACTTCACGTAGCTGAATATTGATGGGACAAAATCAGGTGACATGGGATTGTTGCTCTTCTCGCCTGGAAAGATTTTTTAAAAAATGCTCAGCCCCCACTTCATTCATCACTCACTGGCTACCTACAATGAATGCAGGTATCGGAGATGTGCAACGCACAGTGCATTGAACATACAGGCCTAGGCGTACAGCATGTAGGCCTATGTAGGATTTTAATACAGTATTACAGATAGCCTAGGCCTAGGCCTACAGTCACACTCACAGTCATGACACAGTGCATTGCTCGCCTACCAAATATCACGGCCGGCTGCATGCGCGATGCACAGGCCTGCCTACAACTTGTACAAGGCCTACCGTTCGCCATTCAATCGCCGGCCTTCTCAGCGAAATAATTTTCGATTGGTTCAAAAACTATTCTAAACAGCGGATAGGCTAGCCTAATTAAACCAACCTGATATGAAATGGACACTGCACAGTCTGGTGCTCTCGTTTGGCATCCAATCAAGTCTTCGGACAGCTGCCAGCCATTTCTCCCTTCTTGGCTCTTCTTTGGGGATGCGATAAAAGTGTAATTCTGGGCTTGTATCTTCCCGATTGTGACAATCCACTGCGCAGCAAGCTTTAGGCATCCTTAATCTTTGTTGTGCACAAAAATTTCAAACTTATTCCTCACAGAATAGGGTTAAATTCGATTGAGAATTCCAGCAACACCGCAAGCAATCCCTACTGCTGTCGCTATCATCTGCAGGCCTTCTGCAGTCAGCTTGACGGCCAATATGGCGGGACATATTTTACCGGAAGTGCCGTGACGTCACGTGAAGAACCTCTATAGCTAGTGTAGACTGGTCCCCTGTCGTATCGCTCCGTTCCTCCACTACTACGACAGGCCGCGTCCGCCATGTTTGCCTGTTTTCTGACACACGTATGCAAATGAGCAATAATGACTTTCAACGTTGCGGGGAGTCTCTAAAAATAGATATGACTCATGGCGCGACCGTTGATGACGTTTGGCTGACCAATCACATGCCGAGTTGGCGTTCAAAATGCCTGTCGTAGTAGTGAAGCGAGAACTACGACAGGGGACCAGTCTATAGCTAGTGGTGACGTAAGATGGAGCCTCGTTTTCCATTAAAAGAGAGACAGGAGTCGTCCCTCCTTCATGCTGCCAAGCCACATCACAATAGGTCTTGAATGAGCATGTAGCAGTTCAGCATGACTTGACCCCCCCAGTAGAATATCCGGTCAATCAGAGTGTATTGCATGTTCCCTTCTCAGTGCGTAATACTTGGAGGCGGTCTTGTTTTACATCTACGACACTAGAGTATGTTCAATATGGCCAGTATATAGATCCATGCAAATGTTTCTTTTGGCATGTTTCCACCGCAAAATTTCTGAGTTAGATCCCAAGAGGCAAGGGAAATACATGTAGTGGGACAAACGTTTGTTACATGACTTTTCTGACGGTGACACAATCCTAACGGTTCGACGCAATTTATGCGGTGACCGTCAGGAAGGTCACGTAACATACGTTCACCTCATTGATCTAATATTAGGGCTAGGGCCTACCAATGCCACTAAACTACATTGTGTAGGGAAGCGTTTATACACTAGCAGAGAAGTCCGACCAGAAATGACAGAAACTGACACAAACTGACACAAAGCAAGACCAACAAACAAAAAACCCAAGTCGAAAAACATGAGCAGAAGACCAACAAACAAAAAACCCAAGTCGAAAAACATGAGCAAATACTGTATGTCTCAGTCTTTTCCAGAGTTTCAGATTGTAATGTTCCACTTGAAAAAGACCCCGGTTGGGGTCGAAAATTCGTGAATTCTGGAGATTGACTTCTTGCTTATTATCATTTTGTGTGTCAATTTTGTGCTATTCTGTATCCAAAATATAGTGTGTCAATATAAATCTCGTTTTGTTCGCAATTCTGCAGTATACTCTCTGATAAACTTACTTTTTTTATCTCCAGACGTTGTCAATTTAACAGGAAAATGTCCCTTTCAGCAAAAACACGGTTCTCTGTCCACAAATTCACCAGGCTGTGAGCTAACTGCGGAACAATCAACCTGCTTTCGTTTAATCAATGACAACAGCTGTATTTTAAGTGTATTTTACGTAGACATCTTACTTTTCCAATAATGAGGAAACTCTTTTTTAAAAACTACCTATCGTTGGTTTGCACCATGTACCCTCATGTAGGAAAGTAAAAAAACACAAAGTGTTCCTAAATATCATTCGCTGCATGATTATTCCAAAATCAAGGTTTCCCATATTGAGAGACCCCCCTCAACATTTAACAGACTGGGCCGTCACGCGGTACCGTGATTCGCGCTTTGCCGTGACTTCCGTGGTGAAAAGAGGAAGTGGATCGAATGTGGCGCAACCGCACAACTGCTCGCCGAGCATGGTGGGAATGGTGGTCGCGCTACAGCGTGATATCACGGGGCAGTTGAAGTCCACGTTTTACAATGGTTTACTTGTGAAGATTACAACAACAATCGCGGCTAACCGACGCCACCCGAAGATAAGCGACTTTAGCACATCTAATTTCAAAAAAGCGTCAATCGTTAAAAAAAGCGTCATTTTGAAATGACCTGTCAAAATGCAATCTCTATCATCTTATCTACATACCTGAACTGAATTTCAGGCTTTGTAGGCGTTTATGGCGCCGAAAATGGCATATAATGCAGGTAGGCATGGCAGGCCTGCCATTACGGCTGTCGAGGTAAATTTCGGTCGAAAATTGCCTGTAAAATCTTTAAACGTTAGTATGACACAGTGAGTTCTTGCTTGTTTATTGACAAAAATTGTATAAATTTACGGTGAGAAGTTTCCGTCCCCTCACCGCAGTATTGTAGGTGTTTTCTGCCGAAACAAATATTGTATTTTGTTCAGTCATTGCGCGGTTGGGCGCGACAAAGTCACGTGCACGTTTCCATCACGGTACCGCGTGACGGCCCAGTCTGTTTAAGACACTGAAGGCGGCTCGTAAAATGCTTCTAGAATTATGCCAACATTTTCGTCCATCCCCACATTGGGGAAAGTAACACATTCGACGGATCTGTGCTATAGTGAAATCACTGTTTGTACACGTGATATGATAGTATATGTATATGTAAATGATATGTACACGTGATGTCTATATGTGACCGCCTGATCATCAAAATCAATCAATCAATCAAACTATACTTGAGGCTACTTGACGGAGACAAATCGATGTCCCATACGGTTCCGCTGGCGCCTGGGATCGAATGTATCTGAACATTCATCCATTTTGCGCTATGCACATGCTTTCGGGGGCACGACTGTTACGAGTAATGCATTTCATGGTATTGGTGAAAACTGGGTCAATTTGACGCGCCATCTTACGGTGTTCATTTACGGCACAGCGTCGTTTGTCAGTTCAACACGATCACGCATCTGTTCACCTGAAAGCAGCCAGCCGACCAATCCTCGTGCTCCGATTACTTGCTGACTTGGGCGAGCTGATTAGGGCCTACTAATTCATTCGTGCATAGTTTGAGCCAATCAGCTTGAGATGATTCATTATGATCCCATCTAGTAGGGGTAGTTATTATCCCCTCTACATATTTTGACGAAACAAAGCACCCAAGTCACAAAAAAATACATAATAAAAAATGATTTTGGTGTTTTTTTCTGATGAGCTATTACATGTATATAATTATGATACATGTACTTCCAAATATCCAAAATTTTGGTGCAAAAGTATGACCAACAAGACATATTTTCATGTGGAACAATGCGGGTTAAAATTGACCCAGTAGTATTTGAAATATTCAAGGTATCATGTGCAGATAAACTTTTGTCAGAGCCTGTACATGTTCCGTTCCGTCAAAAATAACTATTCCGTTCCGGGGATAATAACTACCCATCTAGTAGCCTACATCGGGGTTGTCGGACAAATGCAGACCAGCAGACTGCAGACCTATGGGTGGTTATATCCGCAAAAAGTACACGTTGACAAGAAAACAGATCGAGATGGAGGTTACAAAATCAGAGACGTGCTTTTAGAAAACAGCTATGTTCGTTAACAAAACAGAGACGTTTAGCTGTGATTTGGAGTCGTTCAGAAAGGAGACGTTGGATGCTACGAAAGAGTCGTTAACAAAATTTGGAGACGTGTCTTGTCAGAGAGAGTGACATTTTTTTCAAACATAGTAATAATTTTAAAAGGTACACCATACACAGATGTGGACATGATTTGGAGTCGTTCATTAATGTGACGTTGGGTGGCACTCGTTGCAGATAAAGGTGAAATAAAGGCCTTATATACCCCCGTCCAGACAACTTTATCAGGCCGAATTTGTTTGGACGTTAGTGCAGTAGAGTTCAGTTGTCGGATGGAGTATCTATTTTCGGGCGGACGCATATTCTGAGCTTGTTTGAACCACTGATCATGTTACACGAAAAAATTTTTGAACTAGGTCAAAGATAAAAAAAAAAGAATCTTAATTCCTTAATATCTCTACAACGGTCACTCGTATGATTCTGGGACCCACTTTTTGGCATCCTTGACCCATGTATACCTTACGTTTAGGATTTGGTTAAGGGCTAGGCCAACTCACCAAATTTTCCAAGCCCCCTTATACCATACCACGAGTGTTTGATGAACAAAATCGAAATGTAGGTTGGTAGATCAAAGTAAATAATCGTTCACCGTCATTACATATACTTTGAAAAACGTACATGATGCGTCGAAAACTTTACGACCGAGTCGCAAATTGCAGTGGTTGCATAAAATTAGCACTAAGCCAATATGGCGGCACATGGAATGCAGAACGGTTCGTACGGCCAGATCGATGACTCAATCCTCTCTAATTCTGCTGAAATATTGCCGTGGACGATGTTTACGATTAAAAGTTTTTGTGAAATCATACAAATGGTACCAAAATGTATGTATCTTACATCAAATATCGCGCAGTTTTATGC
>NMRB01000229.1:363225-380667 GCA_002633025.1 Notospermus geniculatus | reverse complement strand
TTTAAGGGTCCACATCCATTTCGACTCTGTCTGAAGGAGAGTCGTCTCATCTGGACATGTCTCGAGGATGGTGAACAACACGTCCGTGACAGAATGTCCTGGCAACTTAAAGTGGGCATAGAGTATCGAGCAGTCACGATCACGATCCTCTTTCCCTAATCTGATGTTGGACTTATGGTTGTTCATTCTTTGACGGAAACATGTTGTCTGTCCGACGTACTGATTGATGGTGGTGCATCTGGTACATGTGATGCAGTAGACCACATTTCTGCTGTCTCAGGCGGAGTAGATGGGACCTTCCCGTGGAGGAGCTAGTGATGTGGGACTGGGAGGGCAAGGAGATGCAAAGTTGACATTTCCGACCTCTCTTTGGACCCCCTCAGGTCTTAACACAAGATGCTGAGGTCCTGAGACCCCAATTTGGCATTCGTGTTCTTCCTTTTCTCCCACCCTGGTAGGCCTATTTCGTTTTAGGTTTTCCAGTTGCGGAGGGTTCGTGGCTCCCCTTCTGGTCTAGGCCTTGTTTTTCCCTCCCCCCTTTTTTGCTCTATTCCTCCTCGCCCTATTCTTCTCATTGCTCAGTGATTTGCATTATCCATTCTGTTTTTTTCCTACAAATCTGGAAGTTGACTTCCTTTATATTCCTTTACTTTGTGTTGACCTTTGTGCATCTTTTCGCTTTGTGCTTGTTATGTATTTATTAATTTATAAACTTTCTTTCAGCCAAATGAAGCCCTGCGCCAGTTGCTTACACTCTGCTTGTGGTCAGGCTGAGCAACCCTGCAGTTATTCAACCCTTGTCTTTCAGCTGAATTAGTTTCTCCTTAATTGTCCAGCGGCCACCCGTGGGGCTTGGTCGCTATTCTTTCCTTAATTGCTTGTTTGTCCTGTCTACAAAGGTTATGTAGTTCTACATTCGGGTTTTAGCTCAGTCTTTTCTAGAGTTTCAGATTGTAAAGTTCCACTTGAAAAAGACCCCGGTTGGGGTCGAAAATTCGTGAATTCTGGAGATTGACTTCTTGTTTATTATCGTTTTTCAAAAGGAGATTATTAATGGGCCTGATGGTTCCTGTCTGAGTTGGTGGATTCCATCGTTCCCGTTACTCGCAACTAAGCTAAAAGCATTTAGATAACATCCGGTATGTACAGGCGCGCCATTCACGGTCGTCACCGTGACCAGGGCGGGAGTGATGCGTCACCCTGTTAAAATCATTTTCATAGGCCTACGCGAGTGGGAGTACGTGCGTCACTCTTATTTATGAGTGGGAGTAATTGCATCGCTCTTGGAAACAGGGAACAGGTGAGGCCTACGTCGGGAGACACGCTACCCTAAACATGGGAACCAGCGAGCCATGCCCCAACCAACCTGTTCAGGGATGCTGCATGGGTTGATTGAGCCATGTCTGCTGTTGACCGAGTCTGAGGTGGTTCCCTACAATACAATTAAATTACCGCAGCAAGCCGAAAAACAATAAATATGTCAGGAATCCAGTAAGTTTAAGTAATAATACGATGGGCATAATATACAAGGGAAACTTGGCATTTCATTGCAAACCGTAAGTTGGCAATGCAATGCCAAGGAGATTCCAACTCAAACAGGTAACACTTACATGATCGTTCTATCTTCGAGCTCGCTTCTCTAAGGTGATGTGGAATTCGGATGAATTGGTAGAATTCGTATGAATCGGTTGGCGTCAAATCGGAATCTGAAATTTAGGGGCGCTGAGGGCCCGAATTTATACATTTTTTATGGACGGCCAGGTGCACGGGTGAGCCGCCGAGACCAGTAATATGATTAGAGTTATTGACGCCCTTTTAATGAGAAATATTGGTTTTGGAAGAAGTTTCGTTGATTCACTCAGGGTTCGTGACATAAATATGTCATTCTGAGACGAAATGCAAACAGGCCGGATGGACCTTGTTTACGCCAGGTTTTCACGACAGCTGAAATGTCGATATCCACAGCCTTCGAAGCGAGTTCAGAATAAGATTTTTACTAACTGCGCAAAATAAATTGGTCATGTTGAAATTTAGGAAATTTAGGAAACCCGCTGCGACATAGATGAATCATGGAATTTGTTAAAGACATCACTGACTAGTCTATGCGATAAATTTGTCCCTACGAAAGTGGTGTGGGTAGGCGGGTACAGGAATCGCAAACCAGCATGGATGAATGATCAAACCCTTAATGCTGTACGGGACAAACACAAGGCATACCGGAAATTTCTAGCAACACGTAGTACAAATGACTATAACATCTACATAAACCTGAGGAATATCGCTTCAAAAGCAGTCCGAAACGCGAAAAGATCATTTGAATCAAATATATCTACAGAATCCAAGAAAAATCCAAAAGCCTTCTGGAACTATTACAGGTCTGGCACAACTACTACTCAGGGGATTCCGGATCTGGAAGACGTTGACGGCAAATATGCAAACAACGACGATGAGAAAGCAGATGTTCTTAACAACTACATGTACTTTTGTAGCATCTATACTACTAAAAGAACAAACTTCACACATCTTTCAAGTACAGTCTCGGGTACAAAACCTCCCCTTCTCAATGTAAACTCTCGCCGAGAAAGTGAACTTTGAAAGCATTTTTCTCCACGATAAAAATGTAAACATACGAGCCGAAGGCCTACGGAAATTGCCGATCATTTCCGACGCTTCCCCGAAGTCAATGAGACTAAAACGCCACAGGAGCGCACAACGGTCCTCACGGAAGAGGTGGCGATGTTGTGTTGTTCTTTCCGTTAGGCGAGTTTACGTTCGTTGGTGAATGACACGCCACTGGACGTGTTCGAGCGCAAGGTATGCCAATTTATCTTCGAAAATAACGGTGAAAACTGTGTAAACCGAAATATAAGTTGCAATAACCGATGTTGTCGATTGGTGCGACTTGTAGGTCTATAGTTCAGGTCGGTACAGTTCATGTTGGTACGTTCTGTCAGTTCAGTCTGGTGACTGATGAAATAGACCTTTGTCATGTTTGTTTGAAATTCAACCCACTTAGGCCCTGTAACTTCTTTTCATTGCATTACTGGTAATAACATGTCAATATATATGTAAAAAGTATAAATGCTCAGAGTTCAAAAATAAAGTTGTCATTCATCATTTCGTACGCCTGCGTTTTCGTTGGTCCATGGTCCCCGACCCGAATGTGGCTTGACTTTGATGACCCGTCGCTGACAAATTTAATGGTGCCGAAACCCGGGAAGGGAGCCACGACGTAAAATCTTCCTTTCGTTCAGTTTTCGTTGGGGACCATGGACAAGGCCAAGAAGTCCCGAGCTGGGAAACGGGGTTGGCTGACGAGAGAGGCCAACGACCTGGCGGACCACATGAAACTTCCGGCTGTTGATTGCGCTGTGTTGGAGCTGAAGTTGTCGGATTTGGACAAACGTCTACGCAACTATCAGGACGCACAGGCCGCCGTCGAGGAGCTGATTGAAGATGAAAAGCAACTCGAAGCTGACATCGGTGCTGCTTCGGATTTTCTGGAGAAAATCATGGCGACTCGGATTGCTGCGTATAAACGGGTAGCTGAATTGAAGACCAAGGCCGGCATGTCGAAAATGGTCCCGGCTGGAACTGCTAAGATTTCGCCAACAAAAGGAGATAAACAGGTATACGACTCCCAAAAATTGAGCTTCCTAAATTTTCGGGTGACATTACGCACTGGCAATCGTTTTGGGACAGATATACCGCCCTTGTGCATGGAGTGTCCAATCTCGCCGTCATTAATAAGTTCACGTACCTTGACTCCCTTTTCGAGCGCGATGCTAAGGCTACTATCGCCGGTCTTGCAGTCACTGAAGATAATTATCCCATTGCTGTCGAACTTCTAAAACAGCGTTATGGTCGCAAAGAACTTGCTATAAGTGCCCATATTCAGGGTCTACTCCGTTATGGACATTCTGGCACTAAACAGCCGGACGTGAAGCGGCTACATAAATTACAGGACGAACTTCTGAGCCACGTTAGAAGTTTGGAGACCTTAGAGGTACGCAGTACGTTAGAAGTTTGGAGACCTTAGAGGTACGCAGTAGCCAGTACAGTGTCGTTCTGACGCCCATTGTTTTATCCCGTTGTAACGTAATTCAGTGCCCCCCATAAATCAGTGCCCTACCCTATTGTATTTGACGGAATAAGCCGCACAAGGAGAACAACCAATATTCAGGATACAATAGAACCTTTTGTAACCCGGGCACTGGTTTATGGGTAAATTCATTTACACTACACCGTCTCCCTAAAGATATCCGTCTTGAGTGGGCGCGGAGCAGTGCAGGGAAAGAATCAGATTTAACCTTTTTGCTTCAATTTCTCAGTTCTGAAATTGATAGGCGAGACAGGTCCGAAGCCTTTAAACTAAGTGAAAAGAAGAGTTCCCCGGCCGCTAATTTTTTTCCCGAACCTTTCGTGAATACACTGTACATTTTGTAGTTACTATTATAGTCGCAAGAGGGACACTTATTTTGGAGTAAAACTCTTTTTCAACGCGCGTGAGGGGATAACTGGGTCGCGGGGGTAAGGTTTAGGGTTAGGGTTAGGGCAAGAAAAGAAAAGGTTTATGTAAGGGGTAGCATTATATCATGTACATATGGGGTATTATATTAGATTTGTTGTATAAGACCTAGAATTATCACCCTCGCTGCCGGCTGCCTCGGTAGCCTAGTGTTCAGAGCGTTCGGCTTCCACACAGCAGATCCCTGGATCGAGTCTCAGCTAGGGCCGGATTTTTTCGTCTGCTTCTCCTCTCATGATTTTCTTTTTACTGAAAATACTCTAAGTCCGCAATACAATTCACGAAAGGTTCGGGAAAAAAAAATCGCGCCCCGGCCACCACGGAGGGCACTGACACTCCCATGGGTAAGCTATCGAAGCTGGAGGACAGTGTGTCATCGACGGTTGCTGCTTTGCCGTCAACGTCGTCGGATAGTTCTAGTGGTGCCAGTGGGCATGGTCATGCTCCCGGCAAATCTGACAAATCCGACAAACAGCCATCGCAATGTGTGTTTTGTGGTGGTAGATACCTGTCTGTCAATTGTTGGCATGCAAAAAAGCTTTCTCATTCGGAAAAGTTGAACAAGATTCGGCAAGCTCGTGTATGCTTCAGATGTTTCTCGAAGTCTCATTTCGCTTTCAAATGCAAGAAGAAATGCCAAAATTGCCAATGAAATCATCATAAACTGTTGTGTGAATCGACCACTGACTCTGTTCCTAAAGGGACACCAGACTTGAACCAGAGATCAAAGCCTGACTGTAATGTTACTAATGTCAGTTTCGTTGGTTCTAATATTGATCATGTTTCTCATTCAGCTTCCACTACTGGTAATGGTCATGCCATGCGCACCGTGTTACCTACCCTAAAGGTCAAAGTCATGGGAAACATGGAGTCACCGATGCCACACTCTTGGTTGACAGCGGATCACATCGTACGTATGTGACCAGTTCCTTGGTAAAGAAAGTTAGCCCTGAGTGGATAGGTTCTGAACCGATTAGATTTGCATCGTTCGGTGGTAGTAAGTCGCCACCTGGTGAACCAAAGAATGTGTACAACTTAAGACTGTCTGGCTTGCATCCTAACTCCCATACTGAGACAATATCAGCTATTGAGATTCCAGATTTGTGCCTTTTCTGCCTCTGTTGTGATTTGTGAGATTTGTGCCCCTCTGTCACGTCCTCAAGTTCCAGAGTATATACTGTCATCTTTTGGTGATATAGAATTTGCTGACCAGCATTCTTGTTCTCTTGAGATATCGATTGACATTCTAGTCGGTGTTGACTACTTCTGGGATCTGTTAAAACCAGGTTTGAGGAAACATGAGAGTGGTCTTGTCGCTCAGGAAACGGTGTTTGGTTGGGTCCTTTCCGGCAGTTGGAAGACGTCTGAACCCGTCTCTTGTTGTACCGTCACTCATCAACTTACATGTCCGGTCCAGACGGACTTGGATTTTTCTGTTCGTCAGTTTTGGGATTTGGAGTCGGTTGGCATTGTCCAGAATGAAAGGAAACCTCCTGATCCTGTCTTACAGGAGTTTGAAAGTAGGGTTTCGTTTGTAGATGGTTGGTACGAGGTTGCACTCCCCTGGAGAAAGGATTGTTCTGCTCGTGAACTGATGAACAATGAGTTCATGGCTAGGCAACGCTTGAAGAATCTGTCAAACAGATTGAATAGGGATCCAGAATTGTTCGATAGATACAATTCTGTCTTTGTAGAATTGGAGGAGCTTAGAATCATTGAGGAAATTCCCAGTTCAGAGATCGAGGTTTCCCATCACCCGGCCGTGAAGGAATGTCGTGTAACTACGAAGGTGCGTCCTGTTTTCGATGCATCAGCGTTGGGACCAAATGGGGTCTCTCTGAATGATTGTATGGAGAGTGGACCCTCTCTCATTCCCGATATAGTTGAGATTCTCCTCAGATTTCGTCGTTGGAAAATAGGTATCACGGCAGATGTTACCAAGGCGTTCCTTCAAATTTCCGTGAGACCAGTTGATCGTGACGTTCACATATTTTTATGGGACTGTAATGGTACTGTGCGTCACATGAGATTTCGCAGAGTTCCGTTTGGTAACCGTAGCAGCCCATTCCTGTTGAATGCTGTGGTGAAACACCATTTGTCCACATCTCCCAGTAGCCGTGCTACAGAGGAGTTGTCAGAAAATTTGTACGCGGATGACTTCATTTCTGGAGCAGATTCTAATTCTGATGGTTGTGATCTGTTTGTGGAGTCTCAGGCAACTATAGAATCAGGTAGTTTATCGTTTGCTTCCTGGAATTCGAGTAGTGCAGTTGTCAGGGATAAATTTAGAGAACGTTTTGGTTCGAAGTATCTTGGATCGGATGTCAACAAGGTTTTGGGAATCACTTGGTCTGTGGTGAAGGATGTGTTCTCATTTGTTGGCCATGAAATCCCTTCAGATGTGGTTACGACCAAACGGGTTGTTCTCAGTTTTCTCTCCCGGATGTTTGACCCCTTAGGTTTCTTGGCGCCATTCATCATGACTGTAAAGATACTAGTACTCTTTCAAGACATATGGCAGTTGGGTGTTCAGTGGGACGAAGTTGTCTCCGAGGCGTTTCACTCTCGGTTCGTAGAATGGTTGAGGGACCTTGCCATTTTGAAGACTTGGGAGATACCCAGGTGTTATTTTCCGGGATGTGCTTGGAGTGACTTACAGATTGTCGAATTTGATGTGTTTTCAGACGCCTCTGAACGGGGGTATGGTGCAGCAGTTTACATACGGTCCCCATGCGACGGAGGAAAATTCCGCGTTACTTTGGTTATTTCCAAGGCACGTGTGCCGCCCACCAAAAGGTTGACCCTCCCTCGATTGGAATTGATGGGTGCCTTATTGGCAGCACGACTTCTGACCTTTGTTGTTAGTTCCTTGAAGTTGGACATCAGTAAGGTGACCTACAGATGTTGGTGTGATTCAATGGTTGCGTTAGGCTGGATCAGAGGTTCACCTGCCAGATTTAAAGCGTTCGTGTCCAACAGAGTGAGTGAAATTCAGCAGTTAACAAGTCCCGCCAGGTGGCGGCATGTTCAGGGTGATGAAAACCCTGCAGATTTGTTAACACGTGGTTTGATTGCCAAGGTGTTAATTTCCTCGTCCCTATGGTCGAACGGTCCCAGTTGGCTTTCTGGTGAAATTCCTTCAGAATTTCCTGTTGATTCCGTCGAAAGTCCATCGGAGGAATTGTTTGCTTCCAATCTGGTGTCTGTCGATGTCTCCTCTGAAGTCTGTGATGTAATCCCAATGGAGAGATGGTCATCTTTCGAGAAGGTGATTAGGATCTTTGCGTGGATCTTGCGATTCCGCTACAATGCCGTAATCCATGGTTGTGATGGTCGGAGGACGGGCCCACTGTCCTTGGAAGAGCTGTCAAGTGCTATATTGGCTCTATTTCGTTATGTACAGAGACAAGCCTACCCCGTGGAATTGTCTTCTCTTCAGAAGGGATTGGACGTTCCACGTACTTCTTCTCTTTTGCAGTTGTCTCCCTTCCTTGGTGAAGATGGATTGATTCGAGTCCGTGGTCGGCTACAGCTTTCGTCACTGTCTTTCGAGGAGAAACATCCCATCATCCTCCCCTCCACTCACTTGACCAAATTACTGGTCAGATTTCAGCATGTGTTTATGAAACATGCGGGTGTAGATACGGTTCTGACTTCTCTTAGGAGTAACTATAGGATAGTTGGTGACAGACGGGTGGCCAAATCTGTCAAGAGAGAGTGTGTAGTTTGCCGTCGGCATGACGCAGCAGCGTGCAATAGACCTGTGGCTCCCTTGCCTGCTCTTAGAGTGCAGGAGGCGCCACCGTTTACGGTAACGGTCTAGACTATGCTGGTCCTGTCTTCTGTTGTGACATGCCGAACAAGAAGCTCTACATTCTTCTCTGTACGTGTGCAGTAACCAGAGCGGTCCACCTTGAAGTCACTGACTCCCTCTCTCTGGTAGATCGAATGCTAGGGATTCGGAGGTTTGCTGCACGGAGAGGAATTCCAACTGTGTTCTTTTATGACAATGCGTGAACATTCTTGTCAGCTAAGTTTAAGCTGCGAGAATGGTTCGGCCATCTTAGCCCACAGTGGAAATTCATCGTTCCCAGAAGCCCTTGGTGGGGAGGATGGTGGGAGCGTTTGGTTAGGTCAATGAAGTCTCCCTTGAAAAAGTCGATTGGTAGAAGGTGTTTGACTCGGGCAGAGCTTGAAACGGTCATCATTGAGATCGCATCTTGCATAAATTCTCGTCCATTAATGTTCGTAGGAGATACTGTTGATTCGTTGAATCCATTGACCCCCTCACATTTTCTGACTGGAAGAGGTGTAGGCTCTCAACTTGATCGCGTCAGTTTCTTAAATCTTGATCTTGGTGTGACATCTGCAGATCTACAGACTCGTATGACACACCAGTCGCTGCGGCTTCAGCGTTTTTGGTCATTGTGGAGTTCGGAATATCTTCACTCCTTGCCCCCAGCCATAAAGAAGTTTTACGATAAGGGTGAGTTACAAGTTGGTTCAGTAGTGCTCATCAGAGAGGACAATTTGCCTCGTTTGAAATGCAGGCTTTCTGCCGGCCCTATAATTGCTATAAATTCCTATATTTTTTTGTTGTCCCTATAAATTCCTATTTTTTGCAAAATTTGCCCTATAAGCTCTATTTTTTGGTTTCTCTTGGCCCTATAATTTTCTATTTTCTCTTTTCCGGTATTTCCACGCGAGCTCGCGAGCCCGCGAATGCTGTGATCTCTGTCGTTGGCATTCAAGTTGTACTGTACAGTCATTTGATGAGGACAAGTTCTCAGCTTTCTTATGGTCATTGGTGGTCTCAGAGAGTCATGAGCATTAGGAGAGTAATGTTCGCAAGGATACACGAATCTTTGATCCCCGATGATGTCAACTGAGGGGTCTTTATGGTGCTCATCTTATACCAAAATATGACTTTTGGTAACAGATTTGCAGCACAATCTATTGTTCTGTTCTTGCCTGTCCTGCCTTTTCAGTGGTCACTAAGTCACTTGCTTCCATTTTCCAGGCGATTAGTGATTTTTTTTCAAACCGGAACACTTTCTCTTGAGTGATACCGTACTGTGACCCTGTGATGGGCATGAAGGTTTTCAAGTAGACCTAACCACGGCCACCTCAATCTAGATATACCATGACGTGTATACACAGTCAGCCAGTCCAGAAAGCTTGTTTGTACTCCAGTTTCCAGCTCAAGCCTTCAACCAGCCGTGACCATGCATTGTAAGTGTCAGGAATGAACAGCAAGGGTGAGAACTGAAGTACAAGCAATAATCTTTCTGGACCTGCTTACTGTGTATACACGAAGTATCTAGATTGAGGTGACCGTGGCCTAATCATATCTTATTTTAGCAACGATTTTTAATGAGTTCGTGAGTGCCTATATATAATCACCATGCCACACGGCGACACGAAGTTCAAAAAAGCATGGCTTACGGAAAAAGATGGCAATGGACATAGGCAGGCACAGGTTGGAATATGCTATCCATGCTGTTTTTAATGCATGCTAGCCAAATAGGCTGGGGAAATTATGTGCTAGGCTAGGGTGGGATAACATTGAACTGTGCCAAGGATTTTGATTTGACAGACATGTATCCTCTTTCTGTCCTACCAATTCGGTAACCTCTTTTTTTGTTTTCCACCGTTAATAGCCATTTTACACAGTTCCAAACATACTAAAATGTCCATTACAGCATTGCCTGCAGTCATGTTCATGTACATGCAGCCTACATTCGAGAAACCTTCCTTAAGTATAACACTCAAGAAATCTGGGAAACCCCTTGGAATACTGAAATTTCATTGGCTGACACCACAATTCCTGGAAATACTTTAGTTAAGAGTTGCCCTTAGCTGAGTATGCCCTTAGTTTGTTTTATGCATACACCTTAAGTATGGCACTTGGTAAAGTGAAATCCTTAGACTTTAAGGGTAAGTTTTACACTTAACTTAAGGAAGTTTTATGCATATGGCCCCTGGTTACCACAGCCGAAGCTGCTTGGGTTATGAAGGTTGCTTCGAGCAACTTCTCCTACAATAGCGGTGAGAATTTGCCTGAACTTTTTCAGTTCATGTTTCCCGGACATATTACCGATGACTTTACAATGAGTAAAAGTAAGATATCTTATCTGATGTCAGATGGATTGGGCCCATTCTTCAACCAGCAGCTGTCAAAGATGGTTCGTGAGTCTTCGAATCCGTACATAATCCAATTCGATGAAACCGGGACGGTACAAGACAAGAAACAGTGTGATGTCCTTGTTCGTTTCTGGCAGAATGACAAAGGAGAAGTAATCACACGCTTTTTAAAATCGCTGTTTTTTGGTCATGCCAAAGGCAAAGATGTTGCCCAGGCTCTCTTGAAGACAATTGAAGAGTATGGGTTCGACATGTCACTGTTTCTAAGCATTGGGTCGGATGGACCCAATGTAAACAAGACAGTATGGAATGAAATAAATCAACACCTGAGGGAGAGTGGCCATCCTGGCCTACTTGACTTTAGCCCCTGTAACGTGCACACTGTCCACAACGGTTTCAAGAATGGCATGCAGGTTTATGGCCAGCAAGCTGAACAGCTGGCCCTGGATCTATTTTATTGGTTCAAGAAAAGCCCATGCAGGAAGGAAGACTACTTCGAAACACAGTTGGGTCTTGATTTAAATGAAGAGGTCTTCATTCGACACGTTCAATCCAGATGGCTTACCCTGCTGCCTGCACTCAACAGAATCCTGAAGAACATGGAAGCAGTTTCCAAGTACTTCTTGAAAGACCTACCAAAGATGGCCAGAGAAGAGAGAACAGAAAGAAGCCTGAATGACAATGAAATGTACAGAAGAATCTGCAAGAGCCTGAAAGACAACGGTGTTCAGTTGCAGCTCCACTTCCTTGTAAATATCAAACAAGTGTTTGATAAGATATTGGGAGTATTCCAGAAGCAAGAGCCATTGGTCCACGTCCTGCATGATGAGTGCACACAACTGGTGAAAACTCTGATGAATCGGTTTTTGAAGAAGGATGTCCTTGAAGGGAAGAGGTTGCGAGACCTACTTCAGCTGGACCTGACCAATACCAACATACAGTGCCTCAATCAAGACTTGGAGGTGGGGGAGTCAACCAGGACAGCTCTTGCAAAAGACAATGTCGATCAACGGAAGATTCCACTGCAGGGTATGAGATCCTTTCTGCAGGTGACAACCAAGTACCTGATGAATAAGCTACCGTTGGGCGATGCTTTCCTTCGAGACCTCTTAATTTTGCACCCAGACGTGCAGGACGCGGAGGATGGCCATCGTTGCATCCGGCGTCTGGCGCAAAAATTACCCCAAGTCTTTGAACCAGATGATATAGCAGTGGTAGTCGACGAGTTCAAACTTTATCAGCAACAGAACATTCCTAGTGAGTGGTCCCATACTGAAGACGGAGACACCATTACCTATCATAGGATTGATCACTACTGGGCCAAGGTCTTGAACATGAACAACCAATCAGGTGATAAGATGTTCCCTGGATTAGCCAAGTTGGTTAAGGCAACACTTTGCCTCTCACATGGAAATGCGGACGTAGAGCGTAGTTTGTCAGTTGCAAAGAAGGTGCTGGGTACAGAACGGACGCTTCTTACAGCAGAATCCATCAATGGCCTGAGACTTGTTCATGATGCTGTCAAGTCGGAAGGAGGAAACATCCCGAGAATGACATACTCAAAAGATATGTTGAAGAGTGTCAGAGATGCCCGTGGTGAGTACCGTAGTCGTTTGGAAGAGAAGAAACGGGCAGATGAAGCCAGAAAGAAAGAAGACCAGAATAGAGAAGAGGAAAAGGCAAGGAAAAGAGAAGAAGAAAAGGAGTATGAACGAAAGAAGAGAAAGCATAAAGAAACGGAAAAAAAGTTGCAAGATGAACACAAGCAGCTTCAGGAAGACCTGGAAGTGGCTGAAAAGCTATTTAAAGAAACAAACACCAGACTTTCTAAGGCTGTGAAGGATAAAGACTACCAGCAGATATCAGTACTTCAAGCCCTACTAGAAACTGCTGTTGGGAGAATGACATCTGCCAGAAAAAAGCTTGATAAATGGCAAAATGAGAGGGAGATCTTGGACAAAAAGCGGATGAAGATGCTTGATGATGCCAAACCTAAATAAATCAGACAACAAAAATGAGTAGTCAGAAGTGTTAGTCATGAAGCAGGTCTCTAAGTCACTGCTGGTTTTCATGCTTCGGTATTAAATCCAAGTCAAGGATAGATAAATCTTCATTTGGGTAATAAAAATGACTACACAGGAATTGTTAGTCATGAAGCAAGTTGCTAGAAGTCACTGCTGGTTTTTATACTTGAGTATAGATCCAAGTCAAGGATACATAAATTTTCTTTTGGGTAATAAAAATGACTACACAGAAGTTGTTAGTCATGAAGCAGGTCTCTAAGTCACTGCTACTATTGGTTTTCATGCTTGGGTTTTAAATCCAAGTCAAGGATAGATAAATTTTCTTTTGGGTAATGAATAAATTGCAACACTGATTGTTGGATTCTAAACATGTTGTCCAAAGCTGCCAAAAAAAATCATCAATAAATACTTGATGCCCCAGGGCAGATGTCCTGAAAGTACTCCACCATTAGAAGAGGGCATTTACTGTAAAATTTGGTACATGTACTTTGAATAAAGTTTCCTGTTTTTATTTTTAGGCACATGCCAAGTTGCTGCTGATGTTGCCAAGCCAGTTGTAGTGGACCCCTCATGGAAATGACTGTACAGTACTGGTACCGGTATGTCATAGAGGGTGATAGTTTGCCAGCTTCAGGGACCAGCATGTTGTGAGTATGTATATAGCTTTCGGATCGAAATTTGTGTCTACAGTTGTGAGTGCTGTAGATTATTTGGCGTATAATCCATATAGGCCTGGTTGTCACATGATTTACTGTGCCAGTCATGTCAAATATTGGGGCGAAAGCCCTATAATACCCTATATTTGCCCTAAAAACGTCCCTATAAATCCCTATTTTTGGGGTGGAAAAGCCCTATATTTCCCCCTATAATATCCTTGCAGAGCAGCAGAAAGCCTGGTGGTGTACACAACATCATGCTGTCAGACGCTAAGCGGTTGTATTGGGATTTTGTGATGTGGAGGGTGAATCAGCACAAACACCAGACGACTCTCTGGCTATGGAGTAAGGAGCCGTCTCAAAATTGTTTTGGTGCCAAGAAAGACGAAGTGACTTCGTCTGGGGGGAGGGGTTCTCGATTTGTGGAAGCCCACTTCATCTTTTTTGAAAAAATTGGCATCACTCGCTTTTACGGGAGAATGACTTTTTATATGCAGTCTTCAGAAAGGCACAAGGTTCTCGCTACATGGGCCTACTACGGACTCTGTGAGTCATGCCCACCGTCTATACATGGATGAAGCCAATGTCAAGTGCCCACTTCATCCTTTCAAGGGGGGGGGGGTCAGGGAAAAGATGAAGTCAATTCCAGTTTTTGCAATCTCAAAATCTAATTTTGAGATGGCCCTTAAAGCAGGCTACCTGATGGAAGGACAATCTGATGCATACATCATCACGCCAAGGCCTTGTACAGACGCATAGCACCTCGAGGCATATACTGTCATGTCACTTGGGATGATGTGTGGTTGACACACTGCAGCCCAGATAAACATTAGTGACAACAAGATAAGGGGGGAATGTAGGAGGAAATTGAAAGGAATTGATATGGAAAAGTAGGGATTATGTTATTTTTATGATGCGCGAGGCGCATCATTATGGGAATATCCCCCGCGATTAGGGATGGCAAGATGGAGAAAACACTGTTTGATCAGCAGGCCAATGTCAGCTACGATATTGGGTGATATGAATAAAAATCAGTATCTACTAGCTAGTAAATACTAAAAGTAAAAGTAACTAGTCCCAAGTTTTTACTCCAAGTAGAAGTGAACACTTGAATTCATATGAATAAACAGTTGCTTTTACTGCAAAGTAATCACTTCTGCCCTACTAGTTTTTACTCGTCTGAGTCATGGGTTCACTGTACTGAAATTGAACAACCACATTACTGAAATGTGGTAATTTTTTGATGATGATTTAGTTTATTCTCAAAGTTTCAAAAAACACGTTCACATACAAGAAGGCTTAAGCCCGAAGGCATTATTAGCCTTGTAGATACAAAAAAGACATAGTTACAAAAACGTAGATGGCTGGCAGTCAGAAGAACTGAGGAATAATAAATCAAATGACAAACGGCAGACGGCATCCCAGTGACAGATAAACACATAGGTCCGTATGCACCAAACGAAGACCATCCCGAAGCCAGGCCGAGCCACAACCCTTCCATCGTCACATCATGCCCTGGCAAACCTGAACAATTGAAAAGCTGCGGCCCAACCCGAGCCCAGGACAGTCCTCGCCCGGCGCATACGGGCCTTAGTAAGACAGATATCAAATGAGAAGAGCACTTAAATTAGATATAAAATTTGCAACTCTTTCAATAATCTGAACATTGATAGGAAAAGAAAAGTCTTGGGAACCAAAAAGTAGAAGATGGAGTCTGTCGCTAGGATGTCTAAGAGAATTGTAATAAGTAGTGAAATTAGGCAGATCACTGAGGTCACGTAAAAGATTATGTCGGAGGTCCAGAATTAGAGGGCAATGAAAGAATAGGTGGGATGTTGTTTGAGGTATATTCGAACAGGTACAAAAGGGATTTTGAAAAGTCTCGAAATGATGAGCATAATAGTGTGCAATAAGGGTGTGGTAATAAGGGTGTTTTACAAATATTTCCTTTGTTGCATAGGATCAGTGAGAATAGACCATTATTGTGTATGTGCATCAAGTGAAAGACGCCGATATGACCTTAGGGAGGTTCACTGGATATTTTGTGCCGGTGTAACATCTGTTGCCCATCTGTGAGTGTTCCTCTACTATTGTCTAACGGAATAAGCGGAGACTTGAAAACAGGGGACACACAGAGAAACATCTGCCAGCATTTCCCAAACAATGGGCGGGGGGGGGGGGGCANTTTTATTAAACTTCTGTATGCTTCGATGTCCAAGGTAGGTCTGGAGCTACCTTGAAAATTTCAAGTAATAACTGGGAAAGTCCTAGTGAATACTGCTGATTATTCATATACTCGGCAGTATTTACTGTTTTCGGAGTAACTACTGCACTAGTATTAAGTAATACTTATTAGTAGTAGCTACAAGTAATTACTTGCAGTAATTACTCCTGTTTTATTCATATAGTCACCAGTAAATACTTCAAAAACTGGAGTAAAAGTTATTACTTATTTCTATTCATATCACCCATTGTCTTGCGGGAACTTGGTCACTTACCGTGGGTTTGCCACAGGAACCAAGGAGCTATAATGAAATGGTCCATGGACCATGTGCTCACCCGTTTGAACATAACAGTGTCATGACAGAGAGAAGTGCATGTCAGTTATGAGCAATCTGGGTCAAGTCATTCCCAAGTTGCAGGACTTCGATGATTTGGGGGTTATGCCACCTGGCAGCCATACTGGATGTCCGATCGGGCCAAAACTTCACATGCACATAAAGGTCATCTAGAGGGAGCCGCATAGCACATCTCAGCGCTCTGGGTCAAGTCGTTCCTGAGTTTGATGATTTGATGATTTTTTTCATTTGATGATTTTCGTGTTACACCACCTGGCGGCCATATTGGGAGTTTAATCCGGCCGAAATTTGACGTCCTTGTAAAGGTCATCAAGAGGGAGGTAAATATCAAGTTTGAGCACGCTGGGTCAAGCCGTTCCTGAATTTTAGCACTTGGAAGATTTTCAGGTTACGCCACCTGGCGGCCATATTGGATGTCCGATCGGGCCGAAACACGGTATTTTTGAACGTACCCCTCTAATACATGTTTATGCAAGATATGAAGACGCTCGGTGAAATAATTAAGAACTGTGGCAGGTTCGTTACTTTTTTCGAACTTTGACCTCTGTGACCTTGAAAAGTAGGTCAAATCAAAAACCCATTACATATGTTATGTATCCTAATTAGATACACCTATGATAAAAATTTGGAGATGATCCATTCATCAGTTCAGGAGTTATTGCACTTTTTGTGTTTTTGGTTTTGGCCACCTGGAGGCCAAGCCAAGAATCGAATCGGACCGAAAGTTGGTGTCGTAGGTAGGTCATCTTACCTAAGGGTATATATGTACCAAGTTTCAGATCAATAGCTCCAGCGGTTACGAAACGTGCCCTGGTAACGGACGACGACGACGGCGGACTACGGACGCTGACCGACGACTAAAGCTCACGGGTGAGCTAAGTCACCACCCAGATGCCCTAGGGGAGTGACTCACTACAGGCGGCGGAGGGGAGGATTCATTCTAGCTATTTCAAGTCCAGACAGAGGAAACTCCGAAACAATGGGTCATATGAACTCATTGTAAAATTCTTGTGAACAGTGGAATGCTGCTGGTGTAACGTTTTCTAATGTTCCCACATCTCAGTGTTTCCATACAGGGTGTTTCAAAAAAAAGGTAATCGAAATTTAAGGGGTTAGTACGACCAAACTACATACCTTTCCCCAAGGATCATGGTATCACCTTAAAGTATAGATTATGAGCGTTAAAATGACACCAAGGATTCTTGTCCAGGGATATGCATGATTGAGCACCATCATCCAGAAGTTAGGGTGCAAAAATGTGGTTGGTTCACTTTCTTGTGAGACAAAATCAACAGAAATTCTCATTTAATGAAAGATATTCTTTTTTTACCAGCCATTCATCAACATGTTTCAACATTCCAGACATCTGGCAGCCGATTTCCAAATCCTCTCTCTCGCCAACACCTTGAACATGCCCGCCGCCTCGGCGTCCACATCGGCGGCGCATGTCCCCAACTTCTCTGACAGTGTCCGGATTTGTTGTTCCCAGAATGTTGAAACATGTTGGTGAG
>NMRB01000229.1:317313-345705 GCA_002633025.1 Notospermus geniculatus | reverse complement strand
AGAGGGAAATCTGGGGGGGGGGGGCAGATGATCCTAGTGGAGGAGATGGGGCAGGTGTCCCAGAGGGGGCAGATATCCATGCTCTAAGGGAGCAGATGTCTTGGGGAGGGGCAATGCCCAGCGTGCAACGTCAGGGGGCGGGCAATGTCACAGGGGAGATGCCCGGGGGATTGTCCAGATAGGCCTACCAATATTTTTTCGTCTGGCGAAACTGTAGTGCGTTTTATTCGCCAGAACGCAGTAGTTCGCACCTCAGCACACCTTTTATACCAATTGTTTTCTTGGAGAGGCCCCCAGACCCCTCTACGAGTCCGGACTCCGCCACAATTGTCTGAGCAGTTGGATCTGCCGCATACCGTAAACTGGGGATACTTGGGACACTTTTTAAGGTTTTCATCAAATTGTGAAGAGAGATGAAATTTTGCCCGAAAATTATCCATCTTACATTGTAGTGTACCTATTGATGCATTATACCATGCCAATTTCAAATAAAAGGAGGGTTAATTCTTTGAGATTTTTGGGCCGTAACTTTGTCCCATGTTACCCGGGCTTCGGGGTAACATGGGACAAAGTTACCCTTTAACCCTTTGTTACAAAGGCAGCGCAAGCCTAAAACATGCCAAAGTGAGTTTTTTTTCAATTTTGCCAAGCACTGTGACAAGATGAAAAAATCGTTTACGTCTCAGCTGATGTCAAACATTTTTCACCTGGTTATGAAATAATACATGAAAATATCTATTTTTTCAATGCCAAACAACACAGCATTCGAAAAGTTCAGGAAAATTTTCTCTGCTACGAAGCAGAGTTACTTTTTATCGCCATGAGTTCCCCAGGTAATCGACCATGGTTAAGTAACATTTTATCAGTGATTTCTATTCAGATACAACAGTCCTAGCATTGAATGAATCAGGCATGCAAAATTTTGAGTAAAAAAGGCTAACTTGGGACAAAAAAGCTATCGTTAATTTCCAATGGGGCAACTTGGGACAATGTCCCAAGTAACCCCGCGTGAACAAAATTTGACCTTCTACACGCTGGCCCGCCCACCATGGCAACCAAGACACATATTGTAGTGGGCTGCCACCTAGCCTTTGGTGGAGTAACTAAGTGGTCCATCTTATGATCGGGTTTTTTGAGATGTACGGGGGCCTGCGCGGTGTGAAGTGCGGGAACCAGACGAATTGTAGCGTGTTTCTTGTCAAAATAAAGTTTCTCCGGAGATCTCCTCGTTAAATGTTGATTATTGGGACCCGGGCACGACTACAAATGGCGCCCAACGTGGGGCACGTCGTTGGTAAAGGACCGTGTACGAAACAAGGGTAAAGTGAAGTTGAAAATAGACTGCGCCTCGCCTGTCATCATGGCTTCTTTGACCATGCCATGTCATGCATGTGCATTGTATGCATGCACCGGACTATGTAAGGCATGCAAAGGGGGAGGGCGCCATGCATGAGGCAACCAGGATGTGTTGACGGTAGGGTGTTGGAGTTCTGGTGCATCAAGGCACCTGGCTGCATCAACGTGGTCAGAACAGAACTGTAGGCTTAGCATTGCTTAGTTTTAGGCTTCTGGATTCATTCTTCAGGAACGAATCGACAGGTCAGCCACATCGTTCGTTAGTGGCTGGGTACGCTTCGAGTACCAGTTTACGAGTAACTGCACGACTCTGTGCATTCTTTTTTTTTGGTTGGGCCCCAAAAGCAAACCAAAATAACCTCAAAATAACTCCGATATGCCGGCAGATCATGTGGGTAGCCCTCGTGCTACTGGAACTGGAACATTCAATCGTCGTGGATTCGAATGGTGGCATTCACCCCCCGTGGTGAATGGTTGTCCTTCAGTGGTGGCTGGACCACTGATGGGTTGGGTTTCGTTGATTGGCCGAGGATCGTGTGCGACTTGGATACGGTGCCTTGGGACAACAATATTCATTTTCGTATTTCTGCAGTCTATCGCTACTCAACTCGGAGTAGGCTTTTACCCAGCAACTATGGCGTCTGCGGAGGAGAGACGAGTTTTCTATCGACGTTTCACGAATGACTACTTAACAACTTTGTGTGAGTTCAATCATTTGGATTTAGCGGAACTGAGAACGAAAGAGGAACGTGTTGATGCCCTTGCGGCACTAGAGAAAGTCTCGGAGCCGGGTCCGAAGGTTGAAGCTGTGGGTGGTGGTCCGGCGGCTACTCCGGGTCCTACCATGGATGAACTTAAGACAATGATGTTGGCAATGGAAGAATCCCGAAAAGAGCAGGCCGAACGTTTTCAGAAATTGTTACTTATGACCTTGAAAGATAGTAAACCAAAAGGGGTTCCGCGACTTAAAGAGTTCCATAAACTCACCCCGGATGATGATATTCATGCTTACCTGAGGATTTTTGAGAATCTCGCAAGCCGCACCTACGAAATTGATAAGGCTAAGTGGGGTGCCACATTGGAGCCCTACTTAACGGGACCTGCTCAAAAAGCTTATAATGCCATGACTGATGGAGATAAGGGGGACTAAGAGAAGGTCCGGGCGGTCATTTTGAGGCGATACCGATTGACGCCTGAAGAATATCGTATTAGATTCCGGATGGCAGGGAAAGAAAAGGATGAGACATATTCACAGATCTAGTGGCTCGCTTACGTGAATATGCTAAATTCTGGCTTGAACCTGATAAGACTCTGTTGACGAATAATCATTTCAGGAAGTTTCTGGATAAGTACGTGTTTGACCAACTGCTTTCGGCTATCATGGACGAAAGTCTCCGTCTGAAGTTGTTGGAGGGGAGTAGCAATGGGAAACCTCTGGACGACTTGGTACGAATTGCAGATGAGTTCGTTTCTCATAAACGTGCAACGAGACAAACGGTCACGACAGGGCCCAGTGGGAATCCGCAGGGGGAGGTGGAATCCGGTGAATGTACAAGTTCGAGTGAGCTCGCGTCGTGTGACGAAAATGTGGATCAGCTGAAACATTCTGAGTACCGGTAAACTTTGTGTCATTCATGTGAACATTCCCCCACCATAGTGATAAGGTCAGAATAATACCTTTTGGTGGTGTGGTATCTGGATGGGTAGTCCACCCCAAACCAGGGCAGTTTTTGTAGTGTAGTAATTTCCATTTGGTAAAATCATAATAAGACTGTGTCCGAAGAGTATACAGTTGAATTGGACTGTTCAGGTGTATCTGTTGTTGGACTGTTCAAATCATACAATACGTGACTGTTGGCGATCAAAAGAATTTTCAGTAATTAATTTGGCTTCATGTTAAGATGATGACATGCTGTTGAATCTTGAATATTTTTGTGTCTTCCCATGGTCTGGACATTCTGAGCCTTCCTTTGGGAGTTCCCTTTTAATGGGGGAGAGTTGTAGTGGGCTGCCACCTAGCCTTTGGTGGAGTAACTAAGTGGTCCATCTTATGATCGGGTTTTTTGAGATGTACGGGGGCCTGCGCGGTGTGAAGTGCGGGAACCAGACGAATTGTGTTTCTTGTCAAAATAAAGTTTCTCCGGAGATCTCCTCGTTAAATGTTGATTATTGGGACCCGGGCACGACTACAATATGCAAACACACATCAATGCGCAGTCCCCCTAAGGGCCTACATGACATGAGTCATGATGAGGGCACATGGTTAATACCGTACATTACTCTACGCAGGAGAAGTTTTTCTGGTATAATTTTTTTGCGTGTCACAGTGAGTGGACTTCACCTGGACCTGTTGAGCACACCAGTCTCTTCTATGGCATGCCACATCCCCTGATAACTAGAAGAGATCACCAGAATTGCACGGAAACAACTGAAATGCGATGAAAACCTGAGAGCAATGAATATCGGCAACTGTCCTACAGAGTGGTCACATCTGTCCCAATTTACCCTGGTGTCCCAAGTATCCCCAGTTTTAATACGGTACCGGTAGGCCTACCGTAATACAGTAGGCCTACTCTCGGACAGCACCGGTACCGTACTTCGTGTCTGCAATGCCCCGCATCCTGCCTTCCGTGGCTGCCTTGGTGAAGGATGGCGCGTTGCGGCAGGTTTGGAATGAGCCCATAACAGTTTAGAAGTCAATAAGAACCATCCACAAAAACAAAAAAAGTGTAGTTCCGCTGTTCGAACGTCATGCATCATGACGTGTCGAACATGTGATCTGCGACCGCCGGGTTTGTCACTAGACCACTTGCGCAAGTCGGCCATTACAGCCAGAAGGTGTCAACAAACCTTGGGCCTAGTGCATTGTGCCGACGGTAAGCACAGGAGCCAACTGTACAAATACATTAGGCCCCCTAGGGCGAGGTTAATGTTTACACCCTGGGCTGATAAGCGCAAGGGGTCTCTTGTCTATTTGCGAAACCGAAGGCACGTCTCAGTCAGTGGTACCGTAGGCCTACCGGTATCAGTACCGGTAGTCTGAAGAAAAACAAGTTGCCATTTCATGGCTCACATGGGTAATTTATCCAATTTTTAGGCCCTATAGGGCCTAGGCCTATCGTACACATCCGTTTCTGGCGATTTTGTGGGCTGGCCATTATTTAGGCCTAGGCCACAGGAGTTCGTCTACAAGATTGAGAGACCCTTTGAGACCCTTTTGAGACACCCTTTAGCATTATGCATCCCCTCTGTAGTACGGTATAATACACAGACAAGGAGTATACCGGTAATAGCCTAGCGTTTTCAACTTTGAACACCGCAGGCCGTTGGACTTCTCGGTGCAGGCTATTTTTAGCCAAGTTTTAAATATCTGACCAATGAGAGCGAAGGTCGCCGAGCACGTGGCAAGATGGCGAGGCAACTTTAAGTTGCTGACAGATTTGTCATGAACATTCAAAGTCATTACAAGAAATTCCTACAACATGGATTTCAAATCTGATTGTGGTAACACATTCAACAGATATTCAAATTCTTAATTTTGGCCTATCAATAATTTCTAACTGGGGTAAATCACATTACGAACGTGAGATCGTGAGGTGACGCAAGGCGTCGCTCCACAACAGACAGTGCGAGTAGACATGTTCACGTCGAGAGCACGCACGAAAATTCGGCAGAGAAACGGGCTGAAATATTATCCGATTTCAATATACTGACACTTCGAAACCAAAGAATTGGAAAGATGAAGTATCAAAGAACACATTTCATACAGATATGCATGAGAAATTATGATTATGAGACTGAATCCCGGTCGAGTTTCTGAGACATGCAGATTTCGACGGCGGAGCACGTGCGCCATGTTGGACACGGACTCGAACTGATGAGCTGTCATCGCTCGAAAATCATCAAAATCATGAGGTAAACAGTCAAAATATACGACATCAGCCTAGATGATGAAAATATATTGTCACAAGACTCTAAGAGGGGTGTCATTAAAGTATAAGGGTCATGCATATTGACGAAAAGTAACTTTGAACTTGACGTAAGAATTCCGATGACAGGCATCGCAGGATCGTAGTGTATGACGCTGTACATTATGTACACAGGATGCTGTCGTAGTGTAAATGTATTACGGGACATACGCAAAACATAGGAGATATGATCAGCTGATCAGGAGTTGTCTAGACCCGCTGAATCCGCCGTTTAAATTTAACGATCCGCCAGTCAAACTTGGTGAATTCAGCAAAGGACATTACGTCAGAAAGATCCCGGGTAAAATGCTTAATAGACTAAGAGATTTCTTAGAGGTGACAGGCTAGGACAGTGGTAGAAATAGGAAGAAGAGTAGAGATAGCTTACTTTCAAGACTCTCAGAGGACAATGTCACAAAGGGAGAGAACTTAAAGATAATATATCACGGGTATTTTCGCGGGCCACGAAATTCATTGTTTATTTACATTTTGTTTGTTTATGTCCAGGCTTTCTTTGTCTTATGAATAATTTCTTGGTGGCATACCACTCTAGAAATTCTTTTGATACCAAAGGTATTCAATTTGGTGGGTTGGCGTGTTCCAAAAGTCCAAAATAACATATTGTAAACATCCATGTTTACAAACATTGAATGTAAACAATGAAGTCGTGATACATTATCTTTAAATATGGCTGCTATAAATGATCTAGATGTAGGACGGCATAAGATGCATGACAAGGTGCATGTGACTTAGATAATGAGTATAAGGTGAAGTTAAAGGGGAAATTTTCCAGAATCTTCACACAACCCCCTGCTAAAATTCGACTAAGGAGAATTTGACATAGGAAAATTTCCAGTCAGAGCATTACAAACAGGATATGACATTTTCAGCAGTATATCAGAAACTCTATAGGTATTTTAAATGAAAAGGATATTGACTTGAGTGTGACACGGACGGATTCAGGATGGATGAAGTACAGTTCTTTCTCTCAGGACGGTCTAGGTTTCAACGGACGGTAGAACATGGGTGATGGAAGTCTACTGATATTCCCATACTTCAGTGACTGTAACAGTGTTCCCCTTTGTCTTGGTCACTCTGGAGAACCTCACCGGCATGTGTTGATCAAACAGGTTAGTTGACGACTGTATTGACGACGGGGTGGTTGGCGTGCGAGGAACGTGAGTTGGTCCAGCCGGAGGAATTGGTAGTGGTCGGTGAGGAAGGTTTGGCTTCGTGGACGAAGAAGTAACGCTCTTGGTCTTCCTGACGACTCGTGGTGGCTCGGCGGGCACGGTCGGTTTCATGATTTTCCGTGGTACGTATTCAAGGGAGTCCTCATCTTCTTCAGAGCCGTGGTAAGATGGACTGCAATACCTGTACTTGGTGGTTAACCCCAGTCCGTCGGGTGTGGAACTAGCCTTCGGTGGTGAAGGAGGAGGGCACGGGATGGTCACGGCAGGCAACGCGGATGACTCCAACAAAGGGACTTCCGAAAGCGGCACGATGATTATTGGCTCACATGCAGGATGTTTTGCTTCCTTCCCGACTTCCGCTGGACAGGCAGGTGGTGGTGGCACATCGTCGATTGGTGGTACAACAGGAGGAGGGCCAAGTACCATCGAAAGTATGTCTATGGACGGAGACTTCGGAGTTCGCACAGGCGACGCAAACAAGGGTGCAGAGTCCACCGGGTCCTGCACAGAGACAGCACCAATCTTCGTCATCTCCACATCGTCAGTTGACGGCGGCGGCACCACAGGGACTTCGGCAGCACCCATATCAACATCGTCGGGAATCACCAAGATGATGGCGTCATCAGGCTGAGTTACCGTGGCCACCTGGCCCGGCTTAAGGGGGACAGGAGTGACCGCAGGCTGTTCTTCTGGGTCCACGATCTGTACTTCGCTTTCATCACCGATATCATCGGGTGGGGTACTCTTCGCGGCAGGTGGGTCTTTCTTCTTTTCTTTAATTTTCTTATCTGAAACGCTTTTCTTTCCACTCGTAGAACTTTTAGCTGATGATGATTTCTCTTTCTTTTTAGATTCGAATTCACAGACTTTTTCCAGGACTTCTGGCAATATGGCTCCGTCGGGACCATAAATATTCATGAAGGAGGAGGAGGATGAGCTGCCCCGGGCCCGGTCTGGAGATTTTGCCTTTGACGATGACCAGGACGGCTTGTCCTTAACAAAAGTACGTTTCAGGCAGTTGTTCCGCTGATGATGTTCTACTGACTTCCTCGAGGAATACGTCTTACCACAGTATTTACATTCCACTTTCTCAGGGACTGTGACGTGGCTGTTTAGGAACTTCATCTGTGGAGGAAGAAGAGGGTAGTAAGAACTTGCGTCATTTTCCAGCCGGTTGAACATTTCAAACGACATAGGCCTAGGCCTACACTTGAACATGCAGTTGTCATCTGTTCTTCTGGGACATTCACCCACAGGTGAGCACATGGTCCATGGACCATTTCATTCCCAGTTGTCGGACAGTGACGATTTATGAATCCAGGTCACATTTTCACCAAGAAAAGCTATCTTTTTCTTGAAGAGAATAAAAAAATCTGTCAAATAAGACATTTGGGATGAAAATAGGCCTATGATGAAAGACATTCCAAGGGTAGCCTAGGAGCCTTAAGAGATTTATTAGGGCCTAGTGGACGATAATTGCAGGCAGAGCTCTAATGTAATCAGATAGACCGTAGTACATTTTACACTACACTAACGTCGGAGGACGTTAGCACTTTCTGAATTCAATACAGTGAGGCTTTAATGCCCACCCTTTTGATTGATTACTAAGTTAAGTACATTCTTGGTACTTATATTCTTGCTATTAGGGACTTCAAGAATCGCTACATTATAGGCAAGTGTCCAGTTTATGCGAGGCAGTTACATGTATACAAAAATGTATGCGAGTTCTACTGTATTTCTTTCCATTGCAGTGAAGGGACATCTTGTAGGCGTAATATCTGTGATCAGACCATTGAATCTATCCCTGACCTTCAGTTCAGTGTGAAAAACTGAGAACCACAGCAGGATTTTCGTATTAACTGTTGCAAAGGTAAGAATAACAAGTTCATGAGTTGTGGGGTTGAGCAGTAGCACAATCTTTCTGATTAGGAAGGTTGGTTTCCTGACAAAATAATCCCATCTGGATGATGTTCGTAGCTCACCTGGTGAACTTACCATGCTGGTGTCCATCACAGGGCAGGTTTCATCACAAGTGGGGCTATTATTGCACCAAACTGACACACTATAGGAGCTGTCAGTGAGTTGTCCAATAGGTGTCGGCCTAATTCAATGCACCCCAGCGGACCCACTCATTCTTGACCGAGCACCAATCATGTGGATTTTCCGGCTTATTGCATGTATTGGTCCACTAACTTTGTCGCCATCTTGTTTTGGCAATATATTGGGCGGCTGACTGCTCCTATTATCCCTGTCTAGTTCTCGGATTTGCCCCCAGGTGACCGAAACAAAAAAATAAAAAGTACAAAACCTCTGTTTAAATAAATGGGAGGACCATCTCAAAATATTCCTCTGTAGGAATATCTTATGAGGATTAGATCTAATATGGCAGCCAGGTAGCCATCTTGAAAAATGGACAATGGCTAAAATCACATCCTCCATGACATCTAGGTGTGTGCTTAATGTAAGATGTCCCCATGCGCAAACCTATTTTAAACAGATAAAACTCCTAGTAGCCTACCCAGGGGGCAAAGGGCAAAAATGGGGGACCAGCTGCTGTAAAAGGCCACCCCCTGGTAATGTGTTCAGGGGACCCCCCTGAGTCACACTAGGGTGGGTGACCTCTGAGATTTTTTGCAAGACCCCGAAAAATTGACGTTGAAGTTGAGGACACTGACTTTAGCATTGGACCCAAGAACTGACCATGACTGAGCGTTGTACAGGAGAATGGGATGCGATGTACAGCTAACTTTTAAACGGTGGGATTTACACCCCATAAATGTATTACCAACGGATAGAAACATGGTGGCCCTTAATCAAATAAGCATGTTTTTATAGTTTCTAACTATTACGTAATCGGAAACAGCGTTTTTATGTATTTTGACCCATTTTCTGTTAATTTACATAAAAAATTCATTTCTTTATTGCATAACTACTAAAAACAAGTAAGAACATGCTTATTTGATTAAGAGCCACCATGTTTCTATCTGTTGGTAATACATTTATGGGGTGTAAGTCCCACCGTTCAAAAGTTAGCTGTACATCGCATCCCATTCTCCTGTACAACGCTCAGTCATGGTCAGTTCTTGGGTCCAATGCTAAAGTCAGTGTCCTCAACTTCAAAATCAATTTTTCGGGGTCTTGCAAAAAATCTCAAAGGTCACCCACCCTAGTGTGACTCAGGGGGGTCCCCTGAACCCCGGGGGGTCACTCCCTGGCTCAACATTACCCCATGTGCGTTCCTAAAAAAGCGGGAATAGGGGGTGATTTTGCCGATTTTCGGCGGGCCCGCGGGATCACAGAGAGGCCCCTTATTTCCCTATCATTCACGCAATAAGCCTAGGGGCCAGCATATTTCTCTCGCACAAGGCCCATCCTGAATTATAACTTTTCCCCTGCCCGCAGCAAAACGCAATATTCCGCCGGCAACAGCAGCGGGAGGCGGCTGACAGAGCGGGAGAGGCAGCGGGACTTGGCGCGCTGACATTTTCGTTAGCCCTAGCGGTGGCTTCGGGAACCAAAATGGCGCGCTGACTGTGTTCATCGTACGGGAGGGGGACGGGAGATATTCTTTCTGCCAGCTGGAGGGGGGTGGGGATCATGAACTCGCTGATCCCACCAGAGGGGGCCATTTCCAAAAGCAAACCACACACATGGTGTATGGCCAGTGTGGGGAGTGACCCCCCCGGGCCCTGAACACATTACCAGGGGGTGGCCTTTTACAGCAGTCGGTCCCCCATTTTCACCAAAAATGGGGTTTTGCCCCCTGGGTATAGGGAGAGGAGGAATATCCACCTCATTGATGGAGCCAGCAGCAACAAGTGCAGGGCATGGCATAAATGATTCCTTTATAGTCACACTGATCCTATAGAAATTTGCTTTGAGCCTGAAGAAAAATTCTTATCCATGCTTTTATTTTTAATACAGCTATCAGCTGAGTAATGAAGAGCAGGAACGGAAGACACGTTCGTAGAGACAAGTCCACAAGAATCTACGTATAGACTTTGATGGTCAAGCTGTTACTTCGGCAGATTTTGATGACAGTGACATGCACGATGATGATGTCAGGGATATTGACCTGCCAATTTATTTGAGAGGGTACCATGCCGCTCAGCTGCTCACCAAATTACCCAACCAAATTCCTGCCTTGAAACTGGCAAAGCTGGCAGAGACAAAGAATTATGGGACTGACCATCAAGGGAACACATGTAAGTAACCGGTACAAAAAATAATTTGCCTGTGGCAGTGAAACGCCGTCACTTGTCTGTTGCACTGAAACACTGTCATGACTGTCCATCTATTTCTGCACATGTTTCCCGTGATGTCATTGGCTTGTTAAGCTGGGCTCGGTTGCCTAAACGCCCAGGCCTAAACACATACTAGGCCTAGTATCATACTAAGTTACCCACTAAACCCCATACTATGTTAGTATGGTTGCGTAAAACAGTACTGATCCAGTAGGATTATAAACTGCATATCAACTCTAGTAGTAGTGAGTGATAATACTAAGTCACTGTATGTTTCGAAGTAGATTAGTTTTTGTTGCGACACCAAACTAAACAGAGCAGATGCCACAGCTACCATGGCTAACGGGTTTCGTTCCACTTCGCCATTTGTCCCCAGAGCCCTCGGAGGGACTTGAAAATACCGCTATCCGTCCACTATGCTGCTTGGTGCTTGCAGATTTTCCAGGGCCTCGTGCGTGACAGCTACGGAGCGATAATTAAACATATTTGTTGCTTTTCTAAAGCTGTGATGTCGGCCGGTAGTGAGTGTTCCATCCATCATTCAACTTACGCATAACTCACCACGTAGGTCGCGTAACTCACCCCTTAAGTTATGCATAAGTTGCATGTAACTTGCGAATAAAGCGCATGAGTTTGTTAAGCGTAACTTGCGCGAATTTAGTGGGGATGTCAGTATTGTGATCGGTGCTGTATCTTTTGTGTTGAACAAAGGATAAGTGTCACACGTAAGTAGTTTTGTAAATAAAGGGCCCTGGACCCATCATAAAAGTACCCAAGTCGTGTGTGACACTTATCCTTTGTTCAATGCAAAAGATAAGTAGGCCTATGACACTTTGACTTTAGTATGTTTATAATATGGACCCTGGACTACATCAATCATCATCGTGAATTAACTCATGGCTGATATAAATATTTATTTCTCATTTTTGTAGGTCCGTTTGTCCTGTTTGACAATGACGACAGATCATCTTGAACAACTCATGAATCCACCGTTTTATGATCAGTGCCACAAGGGACAGATATCGGTATACAAGACCATGAAGACGATACGATGCTAGTTGCTGATGATCATCTCCATCTGATTTACCTCGTGCTAGGATTAGCCTATCTTGGTGATGTACACTGCCTGCAGCTGCTGCCGTAGGCAAGGCTCGAAATAAGTGGTATTGCATTGCAGTTTGCGATCAGGGTTTGTACTCTACCTTGAAATCCTTGAAAACCTGGAATTTTGAGGTATCCCCTTTCCAGGTCTGGAAAACCTTGAAAAATCATGATTTACCCCAGAAGTCCTGGAAAAGTCACTGAATTTTGCCCATGTGGCCTTCACAAGGGGTGTAGAATCCAAAACATTCTGGGGGAGGACCTCCCCCATTTTCTTTTTATTATTCTGGCCGTTCAATAATACATGTACATGTATAATGGCAGAGAGGAAACCTTGCTTGTTGAATTGTGGGGTCAGTGATAGTGTATCAGGCCAATGGTTGATCCTGGTAAGAACTTGAACATCAGGAAATCTTCGCCTTTGAGCTGAACTTGTGGAAATATAATCCCCAGCGATCCACTACTCAAACAAAGATCACTCAAGCGTGAGCCTAATTCTAAGAACAGCTAATTGCTGTGCATTGTGCAAGGCTCTTAGTACCGGTATTTATAGCAATAAATACAAGAAACAAGGAACAAGTCAGGACTATGTAAACAAACTAATCGCTGAGTAAACATACTGCATTGATAATCCTTACCCCGATTTGCTGAGCATATCGGGGTGAGAACTGGAATTCAGACAGTGGCAAAGAAAACGTAATGAATATTAGACAGGATTAGCACCTTTCCGACTCCGACTCGGACTTCAACCACGAGAACGAATTGCAGTCCGCTGTGGACATCCTTGATTAAAACGAGTTGGTAGACGTTTTCAATTCATCGAACACCATATATTGAAGGCAGAAAAATTTGGCCTAATAAATCAGAAATACGGATAAATTATGAATATTGAACTCGTAATCCTAGTCGTTACAACTTGGAATACGACTATGATATTTGCGATTTAGGTGCACTTCCGATTACAAGTCAAAATTATTCTGCCACAAAGTTATGGCATTTTACGATTTGCAAACGTCTATCAAATCGTTTTTATCTAGGATGACGACAGCGGACTGCAATTCGTTCTCGTAGTTGTAGTCGGAGTCGGAGTCGGAAAGGTGCTAATCCTGTCTATTGGCAAAGTAGTCCTGGAATTTCAGGATATTTGGCCCTGGAATTCCTTGAGAAGTCCTGTCAGGTGTGGGGGTAGTGCACGAACCCTGTGCGATGCAAAATCTCCGGTTTGCAATAGCTGAATCAAGTTCGCATTGCAAAACTGCAATACGCAGTCGGACGATGTGGATTATGGGTGTACTTGTCTGCTCCTCAAAATGCCCTAATTGCTTCTCAAACAGAGACAACGTAGCAAAACTGCTCCAAGGCAAAAAAAGTTATTTCGAGGCTTGTGTAGGCGTAGGGATTTCACCTGGAAGTTAGCTCAGTTGACTTGGTCAGGTGAGCTAATACAAATCAAAAGTTGTATGTATGCTCTTGATCATTGTGTTCATTGGTTCACCGCAACCACAATGTATTTAAAGTTGAAAATGAGTACAGTAGAAAATGCTTAAGTCTGAGTCATCGCGGATGATGTGGAGGAGTCCTGATTTTTTATATCGTTATTCCTTGGAGGAATTATACTTTCCTCCAAGGTTATTCCAACAAAAAACAATCAAGTTGGACTTTGGATTTTTGGCTAGCTCGGATAAAATGTCATCGCCGCATCTAATGTGTTCCATTAAAAAATCTGTCTTGCAAGTCAGATTATACCATAGAACCTCTCTTCAGTGCATGTTTTCTTATTCAGGCTGATGCACTGGATCCATTTCCATCTCGGCCGTTTTACCCTTCCTCAAGCCAGACATCGGAATTTTCACACGAACTCAGATTTTATCCGACTTATATAAGACAGATTTGAATTTCTTCTAAGATGAAATTCCATTATCCACTCGAATCCGACTTGTGCGTTTTCTACTGTACAAAGGTAGACTCGGGGAAACCAAAAGTAGTAGGGTATTTTGACTTACTTTCTGGTTCCCAGGCAGGACTCAAGGTGACCTCTGAAAATTGTCTTTCCACCCCCCCCCCCCCAGAACAAAGAAAATAATGGCCCTTGTTGTTTAAAAATTTTTTTTGCCTGTTTCATAAAGTGACTTTAAGCTAATGGTACCATTAACTCAGTGCATTTCCCATTTGGTTAAAGGTACTATTAGCTTAAAGTCACTTTATGAAACCGGCCTCTGAGTTCATTAGTATATTTTAAGATAATGTATCGCGACTTTATTGTTTACATTCAACGTTTGTAAACATGGATGTTTACATTGTTATTTTGAACTTTTGGGACATGCCAATTTTAACCCACCAAAATGATTACTTTTGGAATCAACAAAATATCTAGAGGGACATGCCGCCAATAAATTGCTCATAAGACACAGAAAGCCTGGAGATAAACAAATAAAATGTAAATAAGCAATGAATTTCGTGGCCTACGCAAATACCCGTGATACATTATCTTTAAGGACCGTTGAAAATTGATATGGGACACTAAAAAACCGTATTTTTGAGGTTGCCACTGTCTCCAACAGTCTGCAATGAGATTTGTACCATGGATCTTTTGTTAAATTCTGTAATCTGATTTTATGGAAAATGCTTTCCAAGTTTATCCCAGTGTAAGCTTTTTGGTATCCCCTGGGAAAAATGTCCCATAGACTGTGAGAGTGCCAGGATATTTTTCTGGGGCATTTTAAACTAAAGTCTGTTTAAATCATCTGAAGCTCGATGGGATGACCCTTTGGTTGTCAGGCAGACCTTGGTATTGTTGGTGAAGTCTGGCTATTGAAATACGTTTTATCGACAGGACACTTCCAGTCAATCCCATGCCTAGATTTATGCCTGTGTTCAATTTTGAATCAAGGCCTAGTCGCATGTTCTATTTTGAACCAAGGTTCAGCTGGTTAGAAAACACTGTGCATTGGACCGTTCAGAGTAAATCCTAAATGCATTGATTGTTGTCTGGTTACTAGGGGTTTGCTTGACATAGGCCTAGACTCTACTGGTCAGCCCATCGTGCTCCAGATGATTTAAACAGGCTATAGGTAAAACTGTTGACTTCTTTTAACTTGTGTCCATTATGGAGTTCTTTCCTCTGGGTATTTAGTTCTCCACACGATACGAATGACCTTCAGACCCAGACAGCCACACAGCTGCGAGAGTCATCTCACAGTTGATGCAGAGCCATTTTGTTAGCCTCAGTTATTGTGTATCTTCTCCATGCACACATGGCATATGTCTGTGTCTCTCCTGCACCTGAGGGTGATACAACATGCAAAACGGCCTGGAAGAGCTTAGTCATTTCCTACAGGGAACGTTCATAGCTCTCAATGGATAGATTGCTTTTAAAGCGCCACTGTATGCATTAGGGTTTCGATCTCATGGCAGCTGACATAACCTTTGATCTGCTTTTAAAACGCCACTGTGCATTATGGTTTCGATCTCATGGCAGCTGACAAAACCTTTAACCTAATTTTAAAGCGCCACTGTATGCATTTGGGTTTCGATCTCATGGCAGCTGACATAACCTTTGACCTGCTTTTAAAGCGCCACTGTATGCATTTGGGTTTCGATCTCATGGCAGCCGACATAACCTTTGACCTACTTTTAAAGCGCCTCTGTATGCATTAGGGTTTCGATCACATGGCAGCTGCTGACATAACCTTTGACCTTTAGGCAATCTTGTTCATGTGTACTCGATTGGACGGTTTGAATTTACCGATTTGATTGATCATGTTGATAGTCTTCAGAATAAGTGGAAAGGGGACAACGGTGTTCCCAAGCTTGGGGAGTGCACTTCATTCTTGAGAGATCCTCCTTATCGAGCAACCGTACCCGCAACTGCTCATCGCCGACACTAAGGCAGAACTGATCGATCACAATCTTATGTAAAAGCGCTTTAACTTCTTATCTTTCACCAACCTAACCTATCACTCGGTTGTAGCCATCGAATCATATACTCCTCTAATCGGGCCGCAAACTCAAACTCTTCTCCCCCTTTCGAAATTTCGAACGGTAGGCAGCAGGCGTTAACTTGTACTGACATGACCGGGCAAGAATAGTGTCCTTTAATTTAGCGCAATTCTTTCTTTCGTCCATCGCATCCCTTGATTTAATGTTTGTGGCCTGTCAGCCTGTTGTGCTGTCCAAAAAAATTGTAACCTCCCCCTTCTCACACTTAAACTCACAAGATAATGCATCACGACTTCATTGTTTACATTCAATGTTTGTAAACATGGATGTTTACACCATGTTATATGGACTTTTTGGGACATGCCAACCCACCAAATTGAATACTTTTTGGTGTCAAAAGAATTTTTAGAGTGCCACGCCACGACCAAATTACTCATAAGACAATAAAAGACTGGACATAAACAAACAAAATGTAAATAAACAATGATTTTCGTGGCCCACGAAAATACCCGTGATACATTGGTTCTACTGCCTTGTCCCTGGCAACTTTTAGCAAGAACCAGAAGTTTGTCTGAACCTGACACCATATCATTTATCAACTTATCGAATTGGGATGTCTCCACAATTTACTCAACTTTGTTTTATCACTAGTCACACCAAACTCTGGACTAAATCCGCATTTATAAATTTCAATTTGCTTGACTGTTGGTAACATCTGTCCGGGGCTGTTCTCTAATCTCCCTTCTCAAAGATGTCATTGCCTCCCATTAACACGAGAAACAGTTTTAGCACACTTTGGATCAATGAATTCAGTGACCAAATTCGGACCCCCNCGGAACTTACCCCCACTGCCATGACTGCTGGTTGCTAACACTGTGCAATTCTGTGCAACTTATTCTTTGTCGGTATCATTCCTTCATCCAAAGAAAGGTTCTCCTCTGGACTGTAATGGTAACGAAACATCCCCATAAGGTGATACTGCCCTCTATTCGAAAGATTCGCGTAGAAATCATCCCGAGATTGCTGGTAGTTGCTATTACATGTATAAGCACGGCCGAACCCACGACCTAGTCGACCTCTGCCACGATCACTGCCTGAGTTGTTGAAACCGGTCCGGTGGGTGCTTATCATACCTTTCAAATTATTGTCAAACAGTTATTTTTATAGAGTTATATTATTATTTTAGTTCAAACCACGCAATGCCAATTCTCAAATGCCATACTAAGTGAGTGTGGGCTCCTCATGTCCGGAGGAGTACATGTAATATGGTCCTTTCATAACTCTCTGGAAATGTCTCCTCAACCTCTTCCAAGGTTTCTGCTTTGAATTGGGCGAGTAGGTCTGAAATGCCAGTAACATACTGATGGAATTCGTCTTTGCTTTGGTCTGTCTTTGCTTTGGTTTGTGCAGTAACACATGAAAGTACATGTAGGCTTTAAAGGAGGGAACAAAACTGCATACCAGTCTCAAAAAGTATGCGGACTTCATATGAAGACCATTTGTCACTTGCGGCAACACAATTTATGATGGCTCTTCTGTTGTCCTGCCAGGTGATTTTAGCACATACCGACATACAGTGCCTTGCTGATTTGAACTTGTGAAGCCATTTAAATGGCGCGATCTCACAGGCCCCATCATCATCCACAAATGCAACAATTGCACATTGCACTGAACTCGCCATCGCCAAATGTGAATCATGAGCATATTAAAATGATTTTACATCAACTACATCTATAGTACAATATCTCCAGTTACATAAGCAATCATTCTTCGGCATGTATCAAGTACAAGAAGTACATTTCCCATTACATTTTTTTATATGAAATGATTACTCTCTGTACATATGCATAAGCCAATCGACATAAACCAAAGTTATGCAGTTGCTCCTGTGCTCCTGATCGTCCTGCACGTATTCTCATAGTGCGTAGGCGACTTGCAATGTGAGCACCACCTTTCGAATTTGATTTTTTGCATATTTTCGCACTTTCAAGAAATGTGTCCAGTTTCACCACACAAATAACACGCGAGATTCGATCCTGGTCTTGGATGAAACAACGTGGCACACCGAGGGACACTTGCATCACGGAGGTAATCGCACCCGCTGCTGATCTTGCTCTTTTCGTGTCTTCGAAACTTCGAAGCGCTGCTTTGAATTCCGTGAACGATTGCTTTTTGTCCCTCTGGGTCATAACTACGACAAATGGCTTGTATGTCTCCGGTAGTCCCTTCAGAACCATAGCGTTGAGGAAACTGTCCTGGATCGTTTCTCCTGCATTTTTCAATGTGCAAGATGCATTTTCGGCACGAATCACCCAACAATCCCTCTCATTGGTGATGCGGCATCTCGATTTACAGTCTGCTCTAGTTTCAAGTCAACTGTTGCACTGGAATAGTTCTTGTTTGTCCGTCTTTGTCCGTCTGAGTGAAAAAGCCCATGTCTGAAGTCTTTAATACTCTGAGGCACTGCATTCTCCAGCTGGTTGAGATACAAAAGCAGAGTTGTGTCTGTTGAGGGCGAAGAATGTATCAATAGCATGTTACTTCCCTTATACCTTCTCTAAATGCAAATTCTGCACAAGCATAAGTTCACATCCTGTTCATTGTTATTCTACTAGGCAAAGCATCCTCCTACAGAATCTATTTTGACGGTCACAATGAAATCCATTGATCCATTGCCGTTTTTCTAATGCTGTTATTGCATTGTGACGATCAAGTAGTATTCCTCAACTCCTCGATCCTTCACCTGAGACAACTATGACAAGAAGATGCCGAGAGAGAGACCTCAATAAGACAAGATTGTTCGGATACCGATGAATACAAAATGACAAGAAGATTAAAATTCTATTTCAAATTTTCTTCTCAAAAATATATGTACACGTATCAAATTTGGTGGAACTTCAACTAGGCCTAGATGGTATCGCCTGTAGGTAGAGGTAGACGTCGGAAGAGATGAGGACCGTCGCGTCTTCAAACGTCAGCGTCCCGTCGAATGACGCCAATAAGTTAGGCCTAATCTCGTCTGACTTCGGGCAAACAGCGTCCCGTCAAATGTCGCCAATAAGTTAATCTCGTCTGACTTCAGGCAAACAGCGTCCCGTCAAATGACGCCAATAAGTTAATCTCGTCTGACTTCAGGCAAACAGCGTCCCGTCAAATGACGCCAATAAGTTAATCTCGTCTGACTTCAGGCAAACAGGCCTAAGCTTCTGACTAATGACAGGCCTAAACTACGGACTAATTATATAGGCCTAAGGAATTTTAAATGACACAGAAAAGTGAAGGCTGAAGGCAGTTAGCGTCCCGTCGAATGACGCAAAGTTACGAATCTCGTCTCGGGTACGGAACCGAACGTCTGGACATCGGATCGTCATACATCATAAGGAATGTGCGTCTCGAGAATTTCCCTCAGAGGTGTGAGACAGGCGGGAAAAATACGGGAAATCGTCTAGGCCCTATCGGGTAGCACCATACCTTGAATGTCCTTCAGCCATCTCCAAGTATGTCCGATACGAATAAAAAATCAAATTGTGAAACACCGGGAAAATACAATCCGAATGATTTGATTGCCTGTCTGTCTGAACTGACATGCGTCAGGGTTTATATAGCCAACACCATGACGCAGCGTCACGACGCGCATCGTGACGTAACTTTTCAATGGCCCAACTCATCAGAGCGTCAGCGTCATATTGTCCGTCGTCCAATCATCGATTGTAGCCACGCCCCTCACTTCTCGGAACGTCGACCGTCGTACTGTTAGCCACGCCCCCGGGACACAGTGGCGCGAAAAGTAGCGTGTAAACATTTAGCCCAATTAGGCATTTTTGAGAAGTTCCGCTAGGGGAACCCCGGCTAAGGAAAGCTCACAAATCACATTGTAAGGGCCTAATAACAAGGGTACTATTTCTCTAAGAGGGAATAGTAAATTTATCTCACCAATCCAAAAGATTATGACCCAAAGTCGGGAAACACGCCAGTGAAACTGCAGCTATGAATCGGAGTCAATACTGAGTGTTCAACATGGCGGACGCAATCACATAGATCGCGATTTTCACTCAATAAAAGTATGATTTCTCACACGATATGACCAGGTAAACACATGAGAAGTAAGAAAAGGGACACAATCAACCTGGGGAAGGTTGACCATGAACTGTCCTTAGCCTTACATAAGTATTTTATGAAATATTAGAGCCTAAACACATCGCTGCCCTCCATCGCTCTAGAAACACACGTGTACTGTACATGATGTACGCGGGCCTGACACGTCACTTCGTCTAGGTCTATTCTTCACAGTATTATAATAAATGTGCAATGTACCTGTTTTACTGCAAGAGCAGTAAACTAACTCCCCAGGCTTTGAAAACATCTGGATTAGACGTTTCATCAGTGTGATGGGTTTTTGTGAATGGAGAACTATCTCTCCATCCACGCACTCCCTTTCTCCCTGCTTCTCAATAGCCAGAGCGTTGGTTAATGGTTTGGTCGTGTGGTTAGTAAGACGAGATGTATCCACACTCATGTCGTAAAACGCAACCAACGCCAAGTCAACAGTCTTCGTAAATGTTGAGCGTGCAGTGCCTGCAAGAAAAATAGATCACACATTTATTAAATGATACAAAAACTACAATATGGTGGAGTAGCCTTCAAGGTCATTTGTACGTTGTGCACGCATCAGGTTTCTGTGGACTCGGTTGATCATGAAGATGTGGACGAATTAAGAGACTTACAGTTATTAAAAATCCTTTATTTCCTCACCACATTCACGACTATACAAATCGGATTGTCTTCAGCTTAACTCTCTCTCTCCGCGCATGCGCAAGGCGCACATGCTCCAGTACTGAGCAGTCGGGCCAAGTTGTCCATTCAACACATTCTTGAAGTACATCTCGTACTGTTGTAGGTGAGCTTGAACAATGGACTGGCGTCAAGGAACGATTCCTGTGCACTTCTATCATCAGGTACCTCACCAAGATTTTCATTTAAGGCATCTCGTTTTTTCCTGGGTGAGAGTTGACAAGAAACGGACGAATTAAGAGACTTACAGTTATTAAAAATCCTTTATTTCCTCACCACATTCACGACTATACAAATCGGATTGTCTTCAGCTTAACTCTCTCTCTCCGCGCATGCGCAAGGCGCACATGCTCCAGTACTGAGCAGTCGGGCCAAGTTGTCCATTCAACACATTCTTGAAGTACATCTCGTACTGTTGTAGGTGAGCTTGAACAATGGACTGGCGTCAAGGAACGATTCCTGTGCACTTCTATCATCAGGTACCTCACCAAGATTTTCATTTAAGGCATCTCGTTTTTTCCTGGGTGAGAGTTGACAAGAAACGGACGAATTAAGAGACTTACAGTTATTAAAAATCCTTTATTTCCTCACCACATTCACGACTATACAAATCGGATTGTCTTCAGCTTAACTCTCTCTCTCCGCGCATGCGCAAGGCGCACATGCTCCAGTACTGAGCAGTCGGGCCAAGTTGTCCATTCAACACATTCTTGAAGTACATCTCGTACTGTTGTAGGTGAGCTTGAACAATGGACTGGCGTCAAGGAACGATTCCTGTGCACTTCTATCATCAGGTACCTCACCAAGATTTTCATTTAAGGCATCTCGTTTTTTCCTGGGTGAGAGTTGACAAGAAACGGACGAATTAAGAGACTTACAGTTATTAAAAATCCTTTATTTCCTCACCACATTCACGACTATACAAATCGGATTGTCTTCAGCTTAACTCTCTCTCTCCGCGCATGCGCAAGGCGCACATGCTCCAGTACTGAGCAGTCGGGCCAAGTTGTCCATTCAACACATTCTTGAAGTACATCTCGTACTGTTGTAGGTGAGCTTGAACAATGGACTGGCGTCAAGGAACGATTCCTGTGCACTTCTATCATCAGGTACCTCACCAAGATTTTCATTTTAAAGGCATCTCGTTTTTCCTGGGTGAGAGTTGACAAGAAACCCTCGTAGAGTTTCCTCTCCATCACCAGGGCAAGGATATCATGGACTCTGACACATCGATTGTAGAATTTGCCGCGGATGAAGCACATGGGTGAGCCTTCAGCCAGGACACCTGATTCTGTTAACAATGATAATAAACAAGAAGTCAATCTCCAGAATTCACGAATTGATTCTGTTAACAGGTGTTCTGCTCCACTTCCGTAGATGAACGTCTCAATGTCCCCATAGATGGCAAGTTCCAAATGAAAGTACCCAATCATGGTAAGGAGCTTATCAAACAACGGTTGATCTGGTGTCTGAATCGAATATGCCTTGAGAGCAACAGCTAGGTCATACATCACGATTCCATATTCTTGAGCAGTTTCATTAGCCACGTCCATGCTTCTTTTCAGTTTTTCACGGACAACATCATCTTTGGTTGGAGGGGCTATATTGGATCAGCGTACCACATTCTTTGTAGGAGCAGCTCATCATGGACAAACTGGGAGTAGAATCCAGGAAGAAGTGGCAAGGGCCTGCCAAGTTCAGCTTGGAGCAACCAGTACAAATCAAGTGTGTGAAGAGGTACAACTTTCTCCATCTCCTGGTTTTCATTCTGTACGGATAGATCAAACTTAGCCTTCTTCATCTGCTTGTAGTTACGGGTCTATTTCACGTTCCTTCCCATCAAATTGCCGTCTTTTCTCCTCCATGCGAGTAGCTGGCCTTACATTGACAGGTTCAGTGGTAGTTGTGGCATCATTATGTTCTGGTAGCATATCATCTTAGTGTCGTGAAGTGTGCCTTTTCCAGCAATGGTATAATACGGTATCCATGTTCACATCATAGTTATCCCATGCGAGCCCAGTTCTACGGGGCGGTTGTAGATCATACATACCTTCAGCAGCATCTCGTTCCATTTGCTTCTGCTGAAAAGGCAAACTCAGTCTCTAATGCCTTGACTTCATCATAACTGATGGTGTTCCCCAGACGGTTCAAAATACGTATGATCAACGTAGTCCGTAAATTTGACTAACAGCCTCTGTGCAGGATTAAACTTTTTGCGCTGAAAACATCTAACGGCTCCGTCCCAAACGTCATCTCGATTTACATTGATTTTTTTTTCTCACCATCTACCTCTGATTGCAACCGGACTAGTTCCTCCACCAAAGTAGTCTCATTTCTGCAATACAGTTACAAGCAAAATCCATACAATCTAGAACAGCCTTGAAATGCTAACTACTGGCATTGACATTTGCTTACCTTCTCTGGTATCTTACGATGGTGGCATTGGTGACATGCCATGGGTGAACTCGGTGGTTGCAGTGTTGGGAGGGTGACCTCTGTGGTGACGTCGGCACATCTGTAACTTGGTCATTTGATCATTTTTGTCTGTTCCTCCCATGTAGGAGTTGTGGGCCTTGACAGCTTTAGGACAAGGAACTGGTGTCCTGTGCTACTGCATTGTACCTGAGAGCATTTTCTGAAGAGGCAGAGAGTGCCAAAGTGAATCGGCTTTTTGTCCTGCCAGATGATGACAGCGACATTTCCATTGAATAAATGCCGTGGACCCATATTCGTAAAACTACTTTAAAGTCTAAGGGCCGAATTCACCAAGGGTGATCATCGCGCGATTAAGACTTAGACGCGTGTACCTTCTTCAAAAGCATGGTGGAAGTGTGTGCATTTATTGAAGTTACACGCGTCTAAGTCTTAATCGCGCGATGATCACCCTTGGTGAATACGGCCCTAAGTGTTACACTTATCCTTGGTTCAACACAAAAGATCATACTTTGACTTTTGGTGCAGACGAGTGTATGCGTCGTTGAATTCCAGTTTTGCTGGCTCCAGCAGATCATTTCCTGTAAATGAGTGTAAAACCTGGGGATGAGATTGCGTTAGGCTGGGTCACCCAAGATCACGTATTTATCCGGCAGGTTGTCCAAAAATGTCCTGAGCTGCTTGCACCATTCAGCTGCAGTTTTGTCATGTGTATCTCCTGGGAATGCTGATATGACATGCCACATCCCCTCCCATATTGGTCGACGACGTATTGGACATTAATTGAGTCGCATCATTTTCCGACCAGTCCACAATATATTGGGCATCGCCGGCTCCATCTGGTGTGTGTATCCCCACTGAATTTCCGGGAAGTTGAAGTCTCCAACTACAACTTTCTTTACCTTCCAAATCCCTTGTAAAGCGTCCTTTATTTCATTATTCAAAGCTGTGTTCATGGTCTTGGGGCATTTAGGGCTCCTGTACATTACAGCAAAGAGTGTCGCCTCACCGTCGGGTTCTCCATATCGAGATATCTTAGATCTATAAGGTGGTTTTTTCTTCGTGACTTCTTTGGACCCGTAAGGTGATTGGTGGAGCCAACTGGGATTATTTGGAAAGTGTCATTGTTATACAAGGACATGCCTTGTTGAAGATGTTGTGGTGTGGATGATGAAGCGGCGTGCGTTCTGGAGATCCAGAAGATGTAGCAGATGTTGACACAATCATAGTCTGTCTGTGGTATATAGGAATCCACCGAAGTTGTCTGTAGGCCTGTGTGCCTTGCGGTACCAGTTCTGACCATGTTAGTGTTTCAGTTACAGACATGACAGAAGCATGATTTTCTTGTTGTCTCGTGGTGTCTGTTTGTTGTTGTGGGTGAACTGCAGCTGGCATATGGATGGACGGCTCCTCGTGTGGTATTGCAATTTTCTCCATGATACGCGCACACATTAGTTTCTGGTAGCGACTTCTTTGACGACCGCTTATCCATTCGATTCTGTAAGAATACCATCACACAGTGTGATTGTACATAGGTATGAATTCAGTCATTGTTTCTCATTATCTTTCCAGTTGAAATATTCACTTATTTTCACACAATTACGATAAAACAATGATGTTTACTTCAACTTCTAATGGGTGTGCTCAATAGCAGGAATGAGGCATGTCAGTTACAGACATGACAGAAGCATGATTTTCTTGTTGTCTCGTGGTGTCTGTTTGTTGTTGTGGGTGAACTGCAGCTGGCATATGGATGGACGGCTCCTCGTGTGGTATTGCAATTTTCTCCATGATACGCGCACACATTAGTTTCTGGTAGCGACTTCTTTGATGACCGCTTATCCATTCGATTCTGTAAGAATACCATCACACAGTGTGATTGTCGGTCATTGCATGACTTGGTGACCAACATGTTGAGGGCCTCTGTGATGGATTCCATTGTTTCATCTTGAATGATAAACCTTCCAGCCACTTGGTAATCAACATTTGTATGAGCTACCGGGAAAGAGTGGCAATGCACACCTTGTAACATGGTATGTGGCATCCAGGAGGAATAAACTGTGTCCATACATATTCGAGTCTCTGGTGACGTCAGATGTCACCACAGTACAGCCCTACTACCATGTGGTGTGTGACTACTGTCTTTATCAGCTTGGTATTGTCGCCAAATGCCATTTTCCCCTTTGCACCGGTCATGTTGAGCCTTAAGGCCCCTCTCCACGTGCAAGTTTTCTTGTGCAAGTTGGCTCTCTATGGGCAATTCAACTGCGAGAAATTGTTTGTGTCACTGGTCCCAGCGTAAACCGTGAGGAACAAATAATGGTGAATTGCCATTGTGAGCCAAATTTGCGCAAGAAAACTTGCCGGTGGAGAGGCACCTTTAGGCTAATTTCATGGCTCAGTAGATTCTTCATCACCCTTCGAGTTGCATCGACCCAGGTATTTTTACCCAGGAGTTTCGTATGCAGGAAAGGAAGGGAAATTAATGAAAATCGCATAACCATTTCATTCAACTGGCACTTCGTACATGTATAGGCTCACCACAGCCACAATACATAGCGGCTACGGCACTTATATGTACAGGCATTGACAGATGTTTATCTACACTTTGTATCTTGAATATTTCAAATACCTACCGAACCAATTTTGATGTGGTTCGTTGCATATGAAAGGAAAACCTGTTGGTCACATTTCTGCATCAAAATTTTGGAAATTTCGAAATATCAAAATTATGTAATTGCTTGTCAGAAAAAATCTCAAAAATCAACACTTTTTAAATTGTGATTTTATTTTCATTTTTATAGTAGTTCTGACAGAATGGAAGTTTCTAAGGATTTCGGTGCTAGTTTCATCAAAATCTGTCGAGTGGTTGCTGAGATATTTGAGATTATCAAAATTTTGAGATTTTGAGATTTTCACGATTTTTCAAAAAAATTCTGGTCTCAGTAGATAGAGCTGACCTCAAATCATAAAATTATGAAATTTTGGATGACTCGCATGAAATGATTGGAATTTACACACATTTTTCAAAATATCAACATTTTTATATTACGATATTTCTGCACAGTTAACCCCCAAAAGTTTTAAAATAAAATGTAAACCTATTATCTGATGTTAGCTTTATCCAATGGTATGAGAATTTCTTGAAAATCGCGAAAATCTCAAAATATCAAAATTTTGATAATCTCAAATATCTCAGCAACCACTCGATAGATTTTGATGAAACTAGCACCAAAATCCTTAGAAACTTCCATTCTGTCTGAACTACTATAAAAATGAAAATAAAATCACAATTTAAAAGGTGTTGATTTTTGAGATATTTTCTGACAAGCAATTACATAATTTTGGTATTTCGAAATTTCCAAAATTTTGATGCAGAAATGTGACCAACAGGTTTTCCTTTCATATGCCGCAAACCACATCAAAATTGGTTCGTTAGTATTTGAAATATTCAAGATACAAAGTGTAGATAAACATCTGTCAATGCCTGTACATACACACCACAAGCTAAAATGCAGTTGGTTGTGGGCTTGACATGTACATAACCATTTGGCCTTCTTCTCAAAGCATAACTCAATGCACTATGCGGAATGTCCTCAGACAAAGAAGCAATGGATACTCCTTACAAAGGTTCATTGCAATAAAATCTCTATCTTGCTTAGTTGGTTCCCGTTTGATGCGACAGAGAATGTTATTCAGTAACTTCGGTGACTGAGCCAGTTTTGAGCCTTGGCCAAGCAAGGCCAAAACAAAAAGACTAATTAGGGGTTGCCTTAACCATGTGGCCTAAATAGACAGACAAGCATAAAAGTACACCCTGATGAATGCAAAACCTACATCCAAGTGATAAAATTCGGCACCATAATAGACCCATGTTGGGCCATTTCGACTGCACGCGTTCCCTGATGTAATATTTATTGAATGGTTTGCGGGGGTTTATTATCCCACTTAACGCCTTCGGTGTGGGTTCATTGTCCACCCCCCACAGAAGCACAGCATCGGTCACCATTCTAATGACGTAATTCACTTCACTGACTTCGGTGGTGGGATCGTTAGATTTTGAGATGAATTCTGCCGGATCTGATATCGCAAACGATGAACTTATCATTTCATTTAAACATATTTATTATGAATCCATCAGATATACATCTTTGAAGTAAGAATATACATGTAGGGATACAACAGAAGGCATATTGCCTATGAACGCTGCTTCCTAAGAAATATCAACCCACATTGCCAGCAAGTCCGGAGCGTCCCCCGCGCACCTGCAACAACTGGGGTTACAAGTGCGCGGGGGAACACCAGGGACTCACCAACAATGGAAGAAAGAAAAGATGACATTGACAGACACACAACAAGTTCAAATATCTGAGATAATAAGGTTATCGGAAGTTACAAGTACCACCACTGGAGTGCCAAAAAGGAAGAAAAGAAGGGATTAGGCCATGAAGCAGGCCGAGGCAGAACAAGTAGTACAATCTAAAATCTCTTGGAATCTTTGAGGAACGTTTGTACCAAATCAACTAATTTTATATTCAAATGAAGAGGCATGTTGGAAGAGCCTCGCAAAAGCAGATCAGTTGTGATGTCAGTCCGCGAAATGCCAATGTCCAGCAAAGCCTGGAATAACTTATCACGTACATGGTTATACCTCGGACAAACAAAGAAATAATGATCGACTGATTCAGATTGGTACCCACACGCACACGCTCTAGATTCGATAAGATTACACCGGTGTAAATCATCATTAAGACTACTCGCTTTGTTTCGTAGTTGGCACAAAACCACACTCCATTTTCGAATTCCAGAGGAAAACCAAACTGGAGGCTTATCAACTCTGTCTGCTCTTTTTAACCTATATATAAAACTACCAAGGGTAAAAGACGATTTAATTGAGATATCAAGGGCATTCCATAATTTAATAGTATCGGGAAAAAAAGACCTTTCGAACAAGGAAGTACGAGTTCTATAATTACGAAGGTTATTAGCGTTACGGGTATCATACTGATGAAAATTTTCAACTCGAGGTGGTAATAAATCACTCAAATAACTGGGAGCCAAGTTGTTTACAATTTTGTACATAAGGATCAGCTTTCTTCTTATTCTTCTTCTTTTAAGAGGCTCCCATCCTACTTCAGCATATAATCTTTCATTACTACAAAACCTTGGCAACCCTGTCACAATTCTGGCTGCCTCTAACTGAAGGCCTTCCAGTCTATTAGAGTCATTCAAAGTACAGTTGTCCCAAACAGCTGAACCATACTCCAAAATTGACCTTATAAAAGAGAGGTAGATCACCTCGAGAGATTTCCTGTCAAGAGTATATTTCAAAGTACGTAATATTCCTATTCTTTTAGAAACATTGGT
>NMRB01000229.1:260127-291804 GCA_002633025.1 Notospermus geniculatus | reverse complement strand
GGTTATCTCGCCATTTCCAATGGTAAATGCATTGGCCACGCATTACAGGTACGTGACCAGTTGATAAAACCGTAGAGACTGTGAGTAAAAATTTTGTCGGATACACATTTTGGAAGCGAGTTGAATAACTGTAGGCCTACAGCACTATATCTGGGCGTTAAAGGTGCTCTAGTTCGAATTGTAAACATTACGGTGTGCCACCTATTGTCAACTTCTGGTACTAACAAATCAGATAAAATCGAATTAAATCTCGCCATTCACAACTTTTTGTTTGTTTTTGAGCGTAATATCATAAATATATTTCAGTTACAAGAATATTTATCAAGACAGATATAGAAATAGGCCTACATAGATAACATTAATGTTTTGTTATAACGGTGCTGCCACCTGTCCGAGGAAAAATAACTATTATAATCAACCATGTAAATAAACAAATCGTAATGTTTACAATTCGAACTAGAGCACCTTTAATTTGGCAAAGTTGATGGCAGTGTGGGATCGTTAGGTTTCCTTGATTTCTTGTTGAATGGGTATGCGTTTGGTTAACCTGGGTGAAAAAATTCAATGAGAAATAGGAAGGTAACTTGTCATGCAAAAATTCGTAAAGGAATTTTGCTTATGGGTGAAAGAATGGAGGGCCAGGAGTTTTAAGATCTTCAGCTGCTTAAACAAAGGTTCAGTGTGAGATAAGTAAGGGCGACTGGTAAGGATACGAATGGCCTTTTTTGTAGTCTGAAAATACCATCATAACCCCATTTTACGCGGCGACTTGACAATGAACGACACACAGAGAAACAGCGAGTCCGTCCCCAGTGTGTTCCAAACAATGAAAGTCACACAGAAAAATGGCCACACTGAAAAACGTTACACCGGCGCATTTACTGCATGCTCCTACTCCTTTCTTTGTCAACCATGTCACGAACAGTAATCTTATTCGACGTATAATCTATAAATACATGTGCTCTCAGTAAGACAATGCGTCTACCATCCAAATACAGAAATAACGCGCCAGACTAAGATTTAATATTGGGGGGTGGGGGTGGCAAACAACGTTAGCTCCAGAATTCTTGTTCATAGAGCTATGGCATCGAATAGAACATTTATGCATCCTGATATCTTACTAATATACGACATCAGTAGCCATTTGGAAGCTTATCTTCAACCCCTCATTGCTGTGGTAGGAGTGGTCGGCAATATCATATCATTCATGATTTTATCACTTCCCGTCTACAAGGACAGTTCCACCTGTGTCTTCATGAAGGGGATGGCGGTGTCCGATTCATTATACCTCATTATGTACGTTCTGCAACGGACAGTCATCTCGATCTTAGGCGAGAAAATTCGTACAATGCCAAACTTTAAATGGATTTGTAATATCTGTCTGTTTTGGTATAATTATGCAGGGCTCATTTCTTCCATCATACTTCAAACAATGTCTCTAGAACGACTGTTAGCCATGCTTTTCCCACTCAAAGCTCGGACCTGGGGTAGCGTGGGGAAGGCAAAGCGTTTCTTGGTCGGCCTGTTCACCTGTCTTGCTTTGGTACTTTTCCCAATGAGTCTGTTTCGCATTAGGCGAAAAGCGTTCGAAGGGTGGGTATGCCCGTTTCACTTTCCTGGCCATCTGGCGACGATATGGGCTCAATTTTACTCAGTCTTTGCTGTATACATCCCCCTCGCGGTCATCGTCATCAGCAACATCGGGATATTACTGACTCTAAAGATCAACGAAAGAAAAAGGGAAGAACTGACCAAAGACTCCAAAGCCACAAGTAGACAGGTTATTCGGATGCTACTGGTCGTTTCCACGACATTTTTCGTGTTTAAAATCCCCTCTAAAATACGGATGACTTTTTGGAATCTCTACCGTTCGACCGTCGGCCATGATTCACCTTTCATAACTGCGTTGCAGAGACTTACCACGACTATCGGGGAAGTCATTGATGCGTGTAATTACGCTTTTAACACATATATCTATATTTTTTCTGTGAAGAAATTTCGACAGAATGTGAGATATGTCTGTTCTTGTAGCAAGCAGAAGGACACGAAAACACCCTCAATGGTTCATTGTAAGACAATTGACAGATCCATTCCACATTAGGTTGGCCCAAGAAACATACATGTAGACACGTGGGTTTATCCAAACTGAATGGGAATGAACATAGCAGCGAGAAACCGAAGAACCGTGGATTGGAGAAAACATCTCATGAAGGCTTCAAAGACGTGACGAGAGAACACAGCTGTGCATGCTTGTGCTATACATGCATGGTACATGTCATACTCCACGACAGCGTTGAATTTTTTTGATAATTGGACGAAATTTTAACACTGCCATCGACGCTAGATCGCCATCTTGAAAATCTTGACGTCATCGTCGGTGGGGCCGCCGTCATGTTGGTCTATTGTTTGGCGGACTTGCATTCCTAGGACGTTGATTCCTGTCACACCTGTGTAACGTTTTTCAGTGAGGCCCGTGTGCCAGTGTGACAATACAATAGATTGACGGAATAAGCGGCGACTTGGCAATGCGCGACACATAGAGAAACAGCGAGTCCGTTTCCCAGTGTGTTCCGAACAATGGGAATCACACAGAAAAACGGATGGATAGTAAGCGCTATACAGAGCTTAGAAAATGGGGCTTTTTGGTGAAAAATTTAGTTGTAGATTTTTCGCACGCCTATCTATTTTGGGTGGAACCAATGGTTAGCTTAGCCAACGTCTATTAAATCGGCCCATTGTTGTGGTAGGATTGGTCGGCAATATCATATCATCTCTGATTTTATCACAACCCGTCTACAAGGACAGTTCCACCTGTATCTTAATGAGGGGGATGGCAGTGTCCGATTCAATAGTGTACATGTAGGCCTACCTCATGTACATTCTGGAACGGACAGTCATCTCAATCTTACACGAGAAAATTCGTACAATGCCAAACTTTAAATGACTTTGTAATACTTTTCTTTCTTGGTCATGCAGGACTCATTTCTTCCATCATACTTCAAACAATGTCTCTAGAACGACTGTTAGCCATGCTTTTCCCATTCAAAGCTCGGACATGGGGTACCGTGGGGAAGGCAAAGCGTTTCTTGCTCGGCCTGTTCACCTGTCTTGCTTTGGTACTTTTCCCAATCAATCTGTTCCACAGGAGGCGAAAAGCATTCGAAGGTTGGTTATGCCCGTTTCACTTTTCTGGCCATCTGGCGACGATGTACGATCAATTTACATCCCCCTGACGGTCATCGTCATCAGCAACATCGGGATTTTACTGACTCTGAAGATCAACGAAAGAAGAAGAGAAGAACTGACCACAGACTCCAAAGCCACAACAAGTAGGCAGGTTATTCGGATGCTACTGGTCGTTTCCACGACATTTTTCGTCCCCCAGTATATTACGAAAGGCGTTTTCGAGTCTGTACCACCAGTCGACCGTCGGGCACTATTCACCTTTCAAAATTGCGTCGTTGATGCGTGTAATTACGCTTTTAACTCGTATATCTATATTTTTTCTGTGAAAAAAAATTCGACAGAATGTGAGGTATGTCTGCTCATGTAGCAAGTAGAAGGTTAGCAACTCAAAGGTTATAGTAACTCAAGGTTATAGTAAAAAGCTTGACAAGTGAGTAGTCCATTCCAAATTGAGTTGGTCCAAGAAACATGTATAGAAATACCTACGTACATGTACATGCAAGTTTGTCCCAACTTACATGTAATTGGAATGAACTAGCGGTTGAAATCGTGGAATCATGACATGGTTGGACTTGAGAAATCGTCTTTCTGTATTCTAGACGATGGCTAATATTCATAAAAGCAAGCAAATGCTTTTCCTTCAAGCTTTGTAGTACACTTATACATTTGACCTCGCTATGAAAATCTTAAGTAAAAGCATTTGCTTATTTTTTATGAATACCAGCCAATGCCCATGCCCATGGTGATGAAGAACGACAATCTCACTTCATATGTTAGTAGTGTTAGAATATTTAAAAGAAGCTTTGAGAAAGTAGCGAAAGCGAAACATTCAGTTTGAATGAGAGAATTTACATGTAAGAAATCGGCCTGTAAAAGTAGCAATCTATTAGTGATTGACGACGCTAAAAACACAACCTGCATGTAGGCCTACTACCTTACTGCAGCAGGGCCTAGTAGAACAGGAATCAGCTAATGCTACGATCCCACTATCACGAATGGCCCCACGATTGAAATCGTGGTCTTAATCGTGGAGGAATCGTGATGATCCTATCAGATCTTGAGGTCAGTCACGGCAATCGTATTGACCGTAGAAAAGTTTTGAGCGATTCAAAACTTCGAACGGTTCACCTGAAATTGACCAAACGTGACCTTATCGCATCCAAACGCATCAGAACGTATCGACTCGCGTCACCTCGTATCCAAACGTGAAACTTCAGAGAAATAAACAAATATTCCACGATCAGCTACGAATGGCCAATCGTGACGTTCGTAACGGACCGCACGCTAATGGGAACGTAGCATTACAAACTTGATCACCACACCTGCCCATCTGCGAAAAAAGAAACAAACATATGTATCAAATTAAAATCAAACTTCTTGTTTTGTTCAGCTAACACAAAAGGTCGTCTCTGAATTTAGCGAATTTTCGACCCCAAACGGGGTCTTCCTCAGGCACTTTCTCGAAGATCCAAGGAGTGAATGAGCTGGATCCTAAAGGTACATGTAATAGAAGTTATATTTATTAAAGAAACCCCGAAAAAAAACAAATAGGTGTGCGAAATTATTCACCCTTAAATTTCTCACACCTATTTGTTTTTTTTCAGGGTTTCTTTAATGAGGATCCAGCTATAATTCACTCCTTGGATCTTCGACAAAGTGCCTGAGGAAGACCCAGATTGGGGTCGAAAATTTGCTAAATTCAGAGACGACCTTTATGTTATATCATTTTATGTGTCGATCTTTGTGCCTTACTTTGGATTTTTGTTCAGCTAAGATTGAATATGGTCTGTAAGGAATCGTTTGATTCCTATCATACAACGAGAGAATGGACAAGTCAAATTTCGTCACTTGTTGTAAAACGACTCGATCAAATTCATGCACCGAATTATTTTGCGGTGTTGTTGTCACAAATACACCTTGCCGATAATGTTGGAGCAGACCAACGTCTCCATAAGCTACATCATGTACAGTACGGTACGGTACATGTAAGTAGTCCTTTCATAACTGCATTGCACAGACTTACCATGACTGTCGGGGAACTCACTGATGCGTGTATAATATTACGCGTTTACACATACATATATATTTTTTCTGTAAAGAAATTTCGACAGAATGTGAGGTATGTCTGTTCTTGTACCAAGCAGAAGGACACACAAACACACTCAATGGTTCATTGCGAAAATATTGACAAGTCCATTCCAAATTGAGTTGGTCCAAGAAACATTTGTAGAGATATACATGTACGTACGTTTTTCCAAACGTAATTGGAATGGTTGAAGTTTGAAATCGTAGAATAATGACATGGATGGACTTGAGAAACCGTCTTTCTATATTATATATAGACAACGTTCAATCAATGGGTTCCATGCCCTTGTTAATGCTAAACTACAGTCTCATTTCTCAGGTCACAGTAAGATTTCAGAAAATAGCGAAGGGAGAAACACTTGGAAAAGATCATAAGAGATCCCCTCAAAGGCAGCAATCAATTAATGATTGATATCTCACAGTCGAGAACCCTAAAACCACTACCTGTAGGTATTGTATACCTTTTTCCACCAGGGCCTACACAATTAGAAATCACGTTTCATAGCTTACAAACTCGATCTCCAGCCGATTTCTATTTGCAGAAAAACAAACATTAGATAAACACGGCCTTATATGAAATTTGTTGCAGAAATACACCTTTCCACAATTGGCCATATGAATAAAGACTAGTAAATGCTTTTACTTGAATTTTACAATGCAAATGCACTAGGCGATGCTGTACAAATCTGAAGGTAAAGCATTTGATAGTCTTTATTCATATGAGCCACTGACTCACTTCACATAATCTTACATCATCTGGTTGATCTGAGCCACTGACCTATGCACCTTGCACCCCTCTGGTTATAAGTGAGCCATTCCAATCCTCATAAGAGTAGGACAGATCATGTGCATCAGGGCAAGGGGGGATGCATAATGGTTACGGCCCAAACATGCTACAAATTTAGCATTGTAAAACCGTTATTATTCATCGGATTTGAAAATTTAAAAGTGTTTCTTGATATAACAAAGAATTCTCTGTTCAACTGCATAACTTTTCGGCAATGCAACAGCTTATTTTCATTTGTTATAAATTATGCATAGAAGGAAAACAATAGGATTACGCAAAGTCAACATCTCAGCTCTCCAAATCGGACCCCTCTGAAACGCGTTTCACAGGGGTCCGATGGGTCGGTGGGGTCCGACGGGTCATTTACATCCTAAGGGATGTAAATGTAATGAAATATTAAACACGTATTAAAATCAAAAGTCTTCTTTTATTCCCCTAAGGTTGAATATGATCATATTATGAAATGAATCATTCGATTCCTTTATGAAGCAACGAGAGAAATGGACAAAGGACGAATCGAATTTCATCGCTTGTTGAAAAACGACTCCATCACCGAATGATTTTGTGGTGTTCTTGTCTCAGCATCAGTTACACATGGTTTGCCGGTATAGTATATGTTGGGCAGAAACACGTCTTCGTATTAAGCAACACGTTATACATACACTACTAAGTACCTCCACACGCTTGTCCGGATTACGGTGGGATTTTTGGATGCAACCACTGGGTGGAGATAGAGCGGCGGAAAAATAAAGGATTCACTGCGGAGCGGAGCAATAAAAGCACAAATGTTTGAGTGCCTTCGCTTCTCGATAAATAGTGACTTTTCGCAAACCTGACGAAAAACGAAGTACGAAATACGAAATTGGACTTCACTTCAAGGATCAAATGTATTTCTGGAGATGGTCGGTGTCATAAATATCGCCTGCTGCAAGTGCGTCTTTTAGCGTATGACGCAAGACCGATAGAGTTGCGGTGTATTACACTTGGAAATTTATCTTTCGCTACGAAGTGGAAATTTAAAAATTCTAGGCGCACCAAATACAAAACTCTATCGGTATTACATGATATGCTGAAAGACGCTCAGGTGTGACAGGGATCAATGTCCCCCTGGAATCAAAGTCCGGTCTTATTGTTCAGCGAGGGATTAGAATACATGTATATGGCTATGGAGACCATGACCATTCGGATATAACCTTAGCGGGCTATTGTTTGGCGGACTTCCATTCCTAGGACGTTGATTCCTGTCACACCTGTATGGCATATCGGGGCTGAAGCTAAAGAATTATTGGCGCCGATAAACATCGTCTTTCTTTGCTCGGACGTTTGCCCAAAGATCATCGTTTATGCTCTGGTTTGCTGTCAAGGTGAAGTCTGTATTAGGCAGCGTACAGCCGTCCATGTGGTCGTCGTTGGTGATCGGCAGATGTTGGTATCATTACGAGGAACACATCAACGACTGATACACTTACGCACAAACTGGTAGGCCCATATTTTCAAAGCTGTTTTATCCGAAACCTGTTTTGACAAAAATCTGTTCTATCATAAGAAGCATTTTAAATTCATATTTTAAAAAGTGCTTTAAGATAAAACGTTGTTCTTAGTGAAACATTGTTTCAGCCAGCGTTTTAAATGTTAGAACGTGTTTTGCAGCAGTGCCAAACCCTGTAAGTGCTAGAATAAAATGCATTTTAGCGTTAAAACTGTTTGCAAATATGGGCCTGGTGTAACCTCTGCGAGTGTTCCACATCTATGAGTGTTCCACCCCCGACTTGACAATAGGGGACAGACAGAGAAACATGTCGATCTGACTGCCAGCGTTTCCCAAACAATAAGGGGGACACACTGACCCACAGAAACACTGGCAGATATAACACCTGAGGCTGTCGATGTGACTAAAAGAATCCAACAGGAAGTTAGACATGCCCCTACCTTGCTCTAGCTAAAACGCGTTTTATGGGAGATTTAAAATAATACGTTTTAGCGTTAAAACCCTTTGGGAAATGTGAAAGAAAAAATGTGTTTTTGTCGGAGCGTTCTAAAACTAAAACAAGTTCTAGAATATGATTTTTCCTAAAAACATTGTTTCATCTTTTGAAAATGCATTTTTGTGTTAAAACAGCTTTGAAAATATGGGCCCTAATGTCGTCTAAACCAGTGTACCCAGGTTACGGAGTTAGGGTGGTTAGCGTTGACGGTTAGGGCCAGGAGTAGGTTTAGGATTAGGGTAGGGGTCAGTGACAAGGGTTGAGGGCCAGGGTTGGGGTTAGGGTTAGGGGCTTGGGCTACTAGGAATCAGTGTGTAGGATCAGGACTGGACGGCATTCACCCATAGGCCCCTTTCGGAAGTCGGCCATTTCGGCGCCGAGGGACAAAACAAATGGGAAAATGCATTAAGTTTTGCCAGAAACTGTCAGAAACGTTTGAAATTTGGCAGACATGTGGTGACATGCCACACCATTGAGAAATGTGAGAAAAAAATTGGGTGTCATCGATAAATTTTTCGAGAAATTGGTGATTTTCTGCACCTGAACAATAGGTGGATTAACAGACAAATTTAAACCGTCTATTGTTCAGTTGAAGAAAAATGCAGAAATCTTAAAAAGTCGATCGATGACACACAATTTTTTTTACACGTTTCTCAATGAATTGGGCCTCATAACATGTCTGCCAAATTTCAAGCGTTTCTGACAGTTATTTCTGCAAATTCTGGCAAAACTTAATGCGTTTTCCCATTTGTTTTGACAATCGGCGCCGAAATGGCCGACTTTCGAAAGCTACACTTACCCTGAGACTAGTGACCCACCGCCTTTCCGTGCATCGTTTCTGCACTTATTTAAGCTGAATCAGACACTGATTCCATGAGTTCACAATGTAATTGCATGCATTATACACTAAAATTGTCCAGTATACATGTATGTTCCAGTGAAACGCAGACGCGTGTAGTCTATGTAAACTAGGGGCCTACTAGTAAATCGGGGTTTGACTGCACATACAGTAGGCCTACTCCTTTCCTTGTCAAACATGTTACAAAAAAAGTAATCTTTCTCGACGCATAATATACATTCGTCTGTCGAAGGTCCCTTCATTAAACATCACTAATTCATATGCACTGGCCAAACAGCGTGCAACATGGCCATTGGTCAGTTTTGTTGAATGGAATCGACTTATACTTTGTATAGTTATTCCGAGAGGCTAGGCATACATGTAAATAGGGAGTTTTCGCAAAGCCCCCGAAACGCCAACGCGAACGCCAAACCCACTGTTCGTGGCGTTGGCGTTTCGGGGGCTTTGCGAAAACTCTATAATACTGGCATGAATATCCGGAAGGGACCTTAAAGCCTAGCGTACATTTGCGGCAAAACTCAATGTGTTAGGGGTGTTTTTAAAGTCGACTGCATGACCCAACGCTGTCCACTTGTCATTCAGCCAGGACAGTCGATTTTAACAGACACCCCTAACGCATTGAGTTTTGTCGGACATGTGCGCTTGGCTTTAGGGCGGCACACACGTGCGACTAAAATGGGGCGACTACCGATGCGACTACTACGTCGCATGCGATAATTACCTTTGAGGTCGATCAGTGATGTCATCCGCGACATCACTGATCTTCCAAGGAAGCATTTGTCGCAAACGAGTCAACAAAAAGTAAAAAAAATAAAAATATGTTTAGTCGCTGCTGTGGTCGCAAGGCCGGTCGCCTAGAAAACTCGCTCGAAAAATCGCTGGTGTGCGTCATGCTTAACAATCTGCCGCAAACAGGAGACCACAAAGTAAAAATGTTCAGTCGCTGGCCTGGTTGCAAGGCCGATCGCCAAGAAAATCGCTCGAAAAATCGCTGGTGTGCGCCGCCCTTTAGATTCAATACTGGTGGCAACAAACTTAAGATCTAGAATTCCTGTTCACAGATATGGCATCGAATAGTACATTTATGTATCCCGATGTCTTACTACATGTACATGTAATATACGACATCAGCAGCAGTTTGGAAGCTTACGTTCAACCTCTCATAGCTATGGTAGGAGTGGTCGGTAATATCATATCATTCTTGATTTTATCACTACCCGTCTACAAGGACAGTTCCACCTGTATCTTAATGAGGGGGATGGCGGTGTCCGATTCAATGTACCTCATTATGCACATTCTACAGCGGACAGTCATCTCAGTCTTACACGAGAAAATTCGTACAATGCCAAACTTTAAATGGCTTTGTAATACTTTTCTTTCTTGGGATAATTACGCAGAACTCACTTCGTCCATCATACTTCAAACAATGTCTCTAGAACGACTGTTAGCCATGCTTTTCCCACTCAACGCTCGGACATGGGGTAGCGTGGGGGAGACAAAGCGTTTCTTGCTCGGCCTTTTCACCTGTCTTGCCGTGGTACTTTTCCCAATGAATCTGTTTCGCAGGAGGCGAAAAGCATTCGATGGTTGGTTATGCCCGTTTCACTTTTCTGGCCATTTAGCGACGATATACGATCAATTTAACTCAGTCTTTGGTGTATACATCCCCCTCACGCTCATCGTCATCAGCAACATCGGGATTTTACTGACTCTGAAGATCAATGAAAGAAGAAGAGAAGAACTGACCACAGACTCCAAAGGTACAAGTAGGCAGGTTATTCGGATGCTAATAGTCGTGTCCACGACATTTTTCGTGTTTAAATCCCCCTCAATAATACGGAGGGCTTTTTGGAGTCTGTACCACTCGACCGTCGGCCACCACTCGCCTTTTATAACTGCACTGCATAGACTGACCACGACCGTCGGGGAAATCGTGGACGCCTGTAACTACGCTTTTAACACATATATCTACATTTTTTCTGTGAAGAAATTTCGACAGAATGTGAGATATGTCTGTTCTTGTAGCAAGCAGAAGGACACACAAAAACACTCAAAGGTTCATATCAAACAAATTGACAAATCCATTCCAAATTGAGTTGGTCCAAGAAACATGTAGGCCTAATAGAGAATACATGTACTTTTGTCCAAACTTTAATAATTGGAATGGTTGAAGGTTGAAATCGTAGAATAACGACATGGCTGGACTTGAGAAACCGTCTTTCTACGTATATTATCGACAATGTTCAATCAATGGGTCCCATGTTGGTGATGAAGACGACACTCTCACTTCACTCACGGGTTACAGTAGTGCGGTTTCGCAAATCTGACGAAAGACGAAATTGGACTTCATTTCCATGACATAATGTATTTCAGGAGATGGTTGGTACCACAAATATCGCCTACTGCAACAGTGTCTTATAGGACGTTAGACCGATAGTATCGCAGGCGCGTTGTCCAGGATTTCGAGCAGAGGGGGGTCCATGGGATCGAAGGTTTTTCGAAGGATCGTCGAGAATGGAGCCTGAGGGGGAGCGCGAGGGGGTGTCCCCCTCGCGGGTAGGAAATTTTGTAAAATCTGCGCACCGAAGACGCCATTTCCCAGCATTTCAGCCTTGAACATGTCTTGACTGAGTGAAACTGGTCGCATCCGCCGCACCGACAACGGATATTATAGACTACCTCATGGGCTTACTCATAACAGAAGTAGCGGGTAGGGGTCCGAAGTTTCGAGAACCCGCTAGACCCCTCACCTACTTGCCCCTCTCCCTGTATTTTGTGCTCGCTTGAAGTAATACGGGTAAGAAATCTATGGCCTGCGCGAGCAGCGGGGGTCCGGACCCCCTGGACCCACCCTCTGGACACGCGCCTGGATAGAGCTACGGGGTGTACTAAAATAGACATTTATCTTTCGTTTCCACTTCATTGATACGGAGTGGAAATTTAAAAATGCAAGACGCACCATAACTCTCTCGGTCTTACATTATGTGCTGAAAGATGCACTGCCAGCAGGGATTCCTCAGTACATTTGTGGTAGCAACCATCTCCAGAAAGAAACAAGGTCCACTGGAAATGACGTTGAATTTTGTATTTTTTTAATTTCGTACTTCGTGTTTCGTCAGATTTGCGAAACCTCGCCAGTAAGCTTTGAGAAAATAGCAAAGGGGGAAACACTTGGAAAAGAGAATTAATAGATCGCCCTGAAGGAAGCAGTCAACTAGTGATTGATATCTCTACAATCGACGACCCTAAAAACACAACGTGCTGAAATGAATCATTTGATTCCTTTACGAGAAGTGGAGAAATATCAAATTTCGTCGCTTACCTCAGTTACGAACGGCTTGCCATGTTGGAGCAGAAACCACGTCTCCGTGAACTAGGTAACATGTACTTCTAAAGGCCTACCCTTTTCCGGATTTTACTATGTGATTTTCGGATGCATCCATTGTGTGGAGACAGGGTCGTGGACAAAAAAAGGATTCACAGCGGAACAGCGCGTGAAAGGCACAAGTGTTTGAGGACCTTCGCTTCTAGCGGATACGAAGCTTTCCATGATGGCAAGGATCATTGTCTTCCCTTGCTTGGAGATTTGGCCAAGAATCGTGGTTTGCTGTCAAGGCGAAGTATTTAAATAATGCAACTTACAGCCGTCCATGTAATCATCGTCGGTGATGTACAGGCATACATGTATACATGTACCCTGATGTTGAGACTAGTGTGACCCACCGCCTTTCAGACCATCGTTAAGTGAACTTATTTCAGCAAGCTGAATATACATGTATGATCTTCCATGAAGTATAGCAAGCCATTCGGTGCATTATTCGATACAAAAAATTTTTTTATTTCAATTTTTTTTTTGCAATATCAAAATATCTGTGTTCGATAATGAGAATATTTGTATTCGATGTCTAAATACATGTACATCTGCAATCTTTGAATAGTATTAACCTGCTTCACAGCGAAACTCTGGTTTGCTGTCATGGCGAAAGTCTGTGCATGTAGTCGTCGTTGGTGATCTACAGGCACAGCCTGATGTTGGCAACATCACGAGGAACACAACATCGCCTGTTACGTATGTGAACGATCTGCTGAGGGCAGAAATTCCAGGTGGCCAATGAAATCGCATCCTCCGTTCACATGATTTCAAGATGGCGCCCCCCCCCCCAGCGGACATAGACATGGCAGACATATGCATGAAACAGAAGACACTGAATTGGAAGTAAATGCAGTTGAACGAAAAGTCCTTTTTATTGTCCATCACTTCAGATGGCCATACATCTGAAGTGATCGACAATAAAAAGCCGAAGACTTTTCGTTCAACTACATTTACTTCCAATTCAGCGTCTTCCGGTCCATGCATGTCTGCTATTCCGCTGGGGCCGCCATCTTGAAATCATGTGAACGGAGGATGCGATTTCATTGGCCACCTGGAATTTTTGCCCTCAGCACGTAGCTCTTGTAGCGCGCACACGGTGAGTTTTTCGCCTCGCGAGGCGCATCAAACATTTTGAATATTCACCTCAAGGCCTTGCGAAGGCAGAAAACTCACGGAAAAATAGGCGCACACAGCGAGCTATCTGCTGAGCAAACGTCTCGACTGACTTTTTGCTCAGCAGATAGCTCCAGTGTGCGGGGGCAGGCTTTAGTCATTACGAGGTTTATGTGCAAGGCCTAATTAGCACAACTGACTCACGTGCGCCGACGTGCCTTTACGTGTTGATGCATACCTTGTAATTGTGTTAACTTCAGACAGACGCTTCTTTCCCACAGTAAGACAACGCGTCTACCATCCAACTACGTATTAGGCGCCAGACTGGCATTTAATTATAATGGTGACAACAAACCGAATTCTTGTTCATTACTATGGCATCGAATAGAACATTTATGTATCCCGATGTCTCACTAATTTACAACATCAGTAGCAGTTTGGAAATTTATCTTCAACCTTTCATAGCTGTAATAGGAGTGGTCGGCAATATCATATCTTTCTTGATTTTATCACTACCCGTCTACAAGGACAGTTCCACCTGTATCTTAATGAGGGGAATGGCGGTGTCGGATTCAATGTACCTGGTCATGTACTTTCTACAGCGGACAGTCATCTCAATCTTACACGAGAAAATCCGTACAATGCCAAACTTTAAATGGCTTTGCAATTGTTTTATCTTTTGGTATAATTATGCAGGGCTCATTTCTTCTATCATACTTCAAACAATGTCTCTAGAACGACTGTTAGCCATGCTTTTCCCACTCAAAGCTCGGACCTGGGGTATCGTGGGGAAGGCAAAGCGTTTCTTGCTCGGCCTGTTCGTCTGTCTTGGTTTGATACTTCTTCCAATGAATCTGTTTCGCAGGAGGCGAAAAGCATTTGAAGGTTGGTTATGTCCTTTTCACTTTTCTGGCCACCTGGCGACGATATACGATCAATTTTACTCAATCTTCAGTGTATACATCCCCCTCACGGTCATCATCATCAGCAACATCGGGATTTTACTGACTCTGAAGATCAACGAAAGAAGAAGAGAAGAACTGACCACAGACTCCAAAGGTACAACAAGTAGGCAGGTTATTCGGATGCTACTGGTCGTTTCCACGACATTTTTCGTGTTTAAATTCCCCTCTATAATACGGAGGGCTTTTTGGAGTCTGTACCAGCCGGCCGTCGGCCACCATTCGCCTTTTATAATTGCACTGCACAGACTTATCAAGGCTGTCGGGGAAATCATTGATTCGTGTAATTTCGCTTTTAACACATATATCTATATTTTTTCTGTGAAGAAATTTCGACAGAATATGAGGTATGTCTGTTCTTGTACCAAGCGGAAGGACAAACAAAGAAACTCAACGGTTCATTGTGGAAAAAAATTGAAAAGTCCATTTCAAATTGATTTGGCCCAAGAAAAATATATAGAAACAAGCTGAACGGTGTGGTGTTTTTACTGAGAGATCCTGTACAACTGTATAACAAGGGCGCTCTGCGCATGCGTAATAAAGTTGTTGTGTAACCCCGCCATTTATAGTTCGTCTTGATTCTGATCTTCCGGCCAGAACCCTACAACGGCAATAATGGTTCGCTGGTGTTAGGCCTAGGGGGAATTCAGGCAGATTAATTCCCTTTGGAGCTGGATGAAAGTGTGGGTGGTGTGCGTTATGGATAACCAATACCAATCTGAAGAGGTCGCCACCATCGTTCCTTGGCTAAGACCTCTGGAAAGGGCTGGAACCCAGCACAAGATTCTTGTGCTCATCGATTTTACAAATTATTTGATAAAATAATCATACCGAAAATTAGAATTTGTTCCAGTATTTGTAAAATTACTACTATTTTAACATTCCGTTGGGTATTCGATGTTTTATTATGGAAAAAACAACGAACTCTTTCGAATCCCTACGCAATTCGCTGTGCAACGGTCAGCAATTCATCCGCCACCAATGATGCATTTGCACTGTGGAAAAGTAGTACCGGTCTAGCCCTTTCCAGCGTTTAATGTGGCATTGAACTCTGGGTACGAGATTGAACCAATACCATGCATGATGAATCATCGATTTGAAAAATATCGATCCACATGATGTGACCAACATACATTGCACTGCTCTCTCTCCTGCAGAGGATGTTAGCCTGGTTCAACAGGCCTACTACAGATGGCATCCGCCAGCGCCACCATCGATGGCCAGAGAAACTAGGCTTGCGCAAAGTGGCACGCTATGTTTATTGTGGTGACCTAGTTACAAAAACTCCACAAAACTGTCGAGTCGAATCTATCTATGTATTTGAATGATTTTAGTTATCATTAATACAAGAATGAGTTGAAGTATATGGTAACCGTACCTTCTGAAGAAGCGCGGTTAGTAATCGTATCAGAGCGCGTCAAACTTCTCAAGTGATGAAAAGGATGGCGACCATTTTCCACTGAAGCATCGTGTGTCGCTGAGCATGTGATTCAGTATGACCTTGGAGGAATTATACTGACAGTATAATTCATCCAAAGGTATGACCAATCAAAAGGCATCCTCAGATAACCTCAAAAGTTTCTCAAAAAATCGTACAATAAACTCGAAGCTGGTGAAATAATTTCGAAAGGGTGAACAAAAAGTTAATGCATCGAATGATTACAACTGAAAGTTAAGTGTAAAGTCATTCCCAGCTTGTTAGATTCTCAATGTTCCTGCCACAGTCTCTACCGGAAATGTTCGAACAGATGCAGCGTTTCCTTTTAGTAGCGAGACTACACACCTTTTAAAGGCCGCTATGCACTATCTGTCCGGATTGCAATGCGATTTTCGGATGCACCTTTTGTAAAGTGACATCAGTGGAAAATGACAAAAAACTTCGGTTATACAGAGCACGGTTTGCGGACCGGCATCCGGCATCCGGTTTACGGCCTGCGGAACGGGAATGCGGCTTGCCCGTTTTGTCGTTCCAACAGGATGCGGTGAAACGGGAAATTACAGTACAGAAGTACAGAAATTGCTCTGGAGGCATTGAATGCGGCGCGGCGTCCGGACACCNTTACAATAGTCTAAGCGTGATGTAATGAGTCCCTGAACTAGTGATTTTAGCGCGTTTTCAGATAAACAGCGTCTCAAGCGACCCAATTTTCTCAGATGGATAAAACATGACCGCGCAACAGATTTCACTTGGCAGTCCATAGACATTGAGCGATCAAACACAACTCCAAGGTTTCTGACTGTTTCACTAGATTCAACAGACATGCCGTCGATATAATAGTAATGGATATATCAAACATGTCAGATGATGACTTCTGAGGCGCAAAGAGCAATACTTCGGTTTTATCACTATTGAGTTTGAGAAAGTTGGCATCCATCCACATACGGATGTCCTCAAGGCAGGCTTCTAAGCGCTGAATTGCTTGTTCTCGACTTTTAACACATTTCCGCTTAAAGAAAATGTACAGTTGTGTATCATCAGCATACATATGGTAGTCAAGGTCATGTTGTCTGATCAGGTCACCAAGAGCTTGTGTGTAGAGGGTATAGAGTTTAGGCCCCAAAACGGAACCCTGGGGTACACCGAACTCAAGCTCCTGGGGCTCCGAGCAGTCACCTGATATGACCACTGACTGACGTCGATCACAAAGATATGAAGCGAACCACTGCAAGGCTACACCGGAGATACCAAAACTCGATCTCAAACGTTCAATAAGTGTCTGATGATCCAGAGTGTCAAAGGCTGCTGATAAGTCGAGCATGATCAAAACGGCCACATCACCCTTATCCAATGACTTTAATATGTCAGACTGAACACGAAGGAGTGCTGTTTCAGTTGAATGAAACTTAGTGTACGCACTCTGATACGGTTCAGAAAGCCCGTTGGCATTAAGGTAGGAATCCAGCCTACTGGCAACGACCCGTTCCAAGAGTTTAGACAAAAAGCTCAGATTAGAGACAGGGCGATAATTTTTGTCAACTTCTGGGTCAAGACCTGCTTTTTTAAGGAGCGGGGTGATGTGTGCCGTTTTGAGTGACTCGGGAACTACACCTTCGCGCAAGGAAGCGTTCACAATGTTTGTGAGAAGTGGCACAAGTCCGTCAATGCACTCTTTCATCAACCACGTTGGTAGCGGGTCTAATGCACAAGACTTATTCGGACTAGCCGTGATAAGTTTCCGAATTTCCTCGTCTGTTGCTGGAGTAAAACATGACAGTCTGGATGTAGTACTAAACCCGATGGAGCCAGCGCGGGTATGGCGGCCTATCCCGTCCCTGATCTTCCTGATCTTAGTGACAAAAAACTCACTGAAGTGATTAGCAAGGTCGATGGACGACGAATGTTCTGGAAGAACCAGGTCAGTGCTCTCACCAAGCAGATGCTTGACGATGCGGTACATGTCCTTGTGATTGGAGCCACAATCTTCAATCTTGGAATTGAAGTATGACTCTCGTGCCTTGACCAGCATTTTATTGACTCGACGACACTGAGCCCGGTACATCTGACGATGCACCTCCAGCTTGGATTTGAGCCAAAGACGCTCAAGACGGCGTTTCTCCCGTTTAGCATCATGAAGCTCGTCGGAGAACCATGGAGCGTGCGGACGGAGTGTGATGGTCTTATGCTGTAACGGAGCATGCTTGTCAATTAACTCCCTTACACCGACATTATATGCATCCACGAGATGGTCACAGCTTCCTTGGGTAGTATTAAGTTCAGGTGATGTTTTCATGTCGTGACGTAGTTTCGTTAGATCAATTGAGCGATTGGAGCCCTGTTTCCACTAGTCCGGGTTTCCGCTGCGGTTTGCCGCGCCGGGATTTTTTCACAGGGTTTTGGATAATCCTTCGATGATTTAACAATACATGGCGTGTTAATTATCCCAATGCCTTCGAAAACCGCTCCCGCGCCGCAAACCGCACCGGAAACCGTTGTAGTAGAAACAGGCCTTTATGCCCTGTTTCCACTAGCCCGGTTTCCGCAGCGGTTTTGCGGCGCCGGGGCGGTTTTCACAGGCATTGGGACAATAAACGCGCCAATGTATTGTTAAACCATCGTAGGAATATCCAAAATCCTGTGAAATCGCAAAACGCAAAGCGGGAAACCGGTGTAATGTTTTTCACTGCCCCCCGTTTGCCAGTGCCTCCCAACAAAAGATTGACGGAATAAGCCGCGACGTGACAATGGGGGAGGCACTGATGAACATGTCTTTCTGTATTTGAGTGTCCGCCGAACAATAAAGCGGGCATTGTCATACGGGAGGCATTCTCATACATTACACCTGTCTAGTGGAAACAGGCCTTAAAGCTAGGCGCACATGTGCGGCAAATCTTGATGCGGCAGGGGTGTTTTTAAAGTCGACTGACCCGAATAAATGACGAGTCGACAGCGTTGGGTCAGTCAACTTTAAAAACACCCCTACCGCATCGAGATTTGCCGCACATGTGCGCCTAGCTTTAAGCCCCGTTTATACAGAGCACGGTTTGCGGTCCGGCATCCGGTGTGCGTTTTCCGTCCATAAAGTCCTGTATCCACTACAACGGTTTCCGGTGCGGTTTGCGGGGCGGGAGCGGTTTTCACAGGCATTGGGATAATTAACACGCCATGTATTGTTAAACCATCGAAGGATTATCCAAAACCCTGTGAAAAAATCCCGGCGCGGCAAACCGCAGCGGTAAACCGGTCTAAGGCCTGTATCCACTAGTCCGCGTTACCGCTGCCTTGACACTTCTCGATGAGCGTCAAACTTTCGTCAATGACGAAGTATCATCCTCTTCTCTGGCTCCAGGGATTGCCCAAGTATGATATAACTCCTTGTGCAATCCTCTGGTTTACTGTCAGGGCGAAGTTTGCAAATACAACCTACCTCTGGCCGTAGTTGTTCCTTTGGTTACATGTATCTACCGGCAAACCCTTTACATTGGTAACATTAGGAGGATCACAAAAGTGACTGCTGGTTGCCCCAAGATCAGTATGTGGCACCGACTCATTAAACATTATTCGTGTACTTCAACGCGCTGAATTCGATCTTCCATGGACAGATAATTGAATTCAACAACAGGTAATTTCATGCCTCGTGGCCCGATTTTTACAGAACTGGGACCGTATGCATAAAACATCTTTCTCCTTAACATTTTGATATTTCAGTATTTCTGCCCAGTTAACCCCAAAAGTTTCAAAATAAGGTAAACCGATAATCTGATGTTAGCTTTATCTAATGGTATGAAAATTTCTTGAAAAACGCCAAAATTATCAAAATTTTGATAATCTCAAATATCTCAGCACCCACTCGACAGATTTTGATGAAACTAGAACCAAAATCCTCAGAAACTTCCATCATACTTCAAACAATGTCTCTAGAACGACTGTTAGCCATGCTTTTCCCACTCAAAGCTCGGACATGGGGTAGCGTGGGGAAGGCAAAGCGTTTCTTGCTCGGCCTGTTCACCTGTCTTGCTTTGGTACTTTTCCCAATGAATCTGTTTCGCAGGAAGCGAAAAGCATTCGAAGGTTGGTTATGCCCGTTTCACTTTTCTGGCCATCTGGCGATGATACACGATCAATTTATCTCAGTCTTCGGTGTATACATCCCCCTCACGGTCATTATCATCAGCAACACACGGATTTTACTGACTCTGAAGATCAACGAAAGAAGAAGAGAAGAACTGACCACAGACTCCAAAGCCACAACAAGTAGGCAGGTTATTCGGATGCTACTGGTCGTTTCCACGACATTTTTCGTGTTTAAATCCCCCTCTAAAATACGGATGACTTTTTGGAATCTCTACCGTTCGACCGTCGGCCATGATTCACCGTTCATAACTGCGTTGCATAGACTTACCACGACTATCGGGGAAGTCTTTGATGTCTCTAATTACGCTTTTAACACATATATCTATATTTTTTTCTGTGAAGAAATTTCGACAGAATGTGAGATATGTCTGTTCTTGTAGCAAGCAGAAGGACACACAAACAAACTCAACGGTTCATTGTAAGACAATTGACAGATCTATTCCACATTAGGTTGGCCCAAGAAACATGTATAATAATACATGTGGGTATCCAAACTGAATGGGAATGAACATAGCAGAAAGAAACCGAAGACCCATGGATGGGAGAAAACCTCTCATAAAGGCTTCAAAGACGTGACGAGAGAGGCCATGTCGAATTAGCGGAACCAGCGGAAACAGCGGAACCAGCGGAAACAACATATATCGGGTGGCCCAAAAAAACGTACCGAACTTCAAATCTCGATTTCTCAAGAACTGTCCATTATAATTCAATGAAATTCGGTACCACATCATTTAAAGATGTTTTGTTTAATGTGTAAAATTTTTGGATTGATACCTTTGGTATTACGACCGTATCACTCAATTCAAAAATCATGGGGAAAAAATGCGATTCCGGAATTCGATAAGAAATGGTTGGTAAAAAACTTCCCGAACTTTAAATTTTCATTTCTCAAAAACGCTTTAATATGTGGTAACCACTATGTAGCCAAGGTTGTTGACAAAATTTGGTTGCGTAATCAGTTACCGTTTCTGAGTAATGTGCGTCAATAATAGGACAATTTTTACCATTTGAGGTAAAAGGGTGGGGCAATGCCTCCTATTACTCAACAAGCACTGCACCAAATTTTGTCTTCCACCTTGCCTACACAGTGGTTACCACATATTAATTCCATTCGGATTGCAACTGATTTTGTCAGTGATCTTTAAGGTATCAATAGACAAAGCTTCACGTGTTTTCCATTCTTTCCTGTACATTGCACATGTACAAATGTACACAGAAATGTACACACATACAAAATTTCACTTTTTTTCAAAATTTTCCCAACAGATTTTTTTTTCTTTCAGTTATGAAAACTACATGATATTGGCTACAATATGGCACAGGTTTCATTTCAATGCATTTTTTAACCTTTCTGCAAGTTAAGAAGCATTGTGCGCTCACATTTGGGCGCGAAAGCATATGTATCGGTAGACCAGTGCCCGGGTTACAATGGGTTCTATTGTATCCTGAATATTGGTTTTCCTCCTCGTGCGGCTTATTCCGTCCTACACAATAGGTTAGGTCACTGATTTATGGGGGGCAGTGAATTACGTTAGGCTCAATTTACATCGGATGACACGTGAAACGCGACACGCGACACGTTCTATGGGTTACGCATGTCATGATGATCGAACAAGGTATTTCCAATAAACCGTTTACATCAGATGACACGTTTCATGTGACATCAGTTACACGGGACACGGGTATCGCGCATGCACGATTTTCGGGCCGTGTAGCAAGTTCACACAGGTTGTATTTGACGGATTCCTTTACATTGGAACTCAGCAGCTCATGAAAACTTTCACAAGACATCCTCAGGTGATTGAAGAACACTTCCCGGACTGGGTTGTCGCGCAAATTCTGGAAAATTGTATGGAATTCTCCAAGAATGTCTCGCACGAGGAAATGTTGTCTACTCCGCATGCGCTGCCGTCTTCATTTTCTCGTTTTTCTGCATCCAGAAGGAGTAAAAGGCCGATCCTTTCCTCCTCCAACGATTCCATCCTGCCGGCAAGAGCGCAGAATGTCAAATCACCGAGACACGCGTGTGCCCGATGTAAACGGTCGAGAACGTGTACACAAAATTTACACAAATGTACACAAAATTTGTCCTCGTTCTACAGAAATCTATCCGTATGCGTATAAGGATCAGTGATAAGTCGCTGATCTCAAACTCCCTAATAGAGGTGTCTATACCCCACACAGACGGGCCAGTTAACTACACAGGCTATAAATCATTAGGCTTTTTTCACTGCGAGCATTCCCTGGCCCTATTGTCAAAGTCTTGGAACACAAAGGATCAGCATACCCAATGAATAGAACGGTGCGGGCTGTGAAGAAACCCTATTTTTACATGCTCGTTGGCGGGAGTGATTGTGTGAGATGACACTGAGATATGCCGAAGAGTGCGCTCCAACGAACCGTGGCATTCGGGGAGCGGAGTCGTTCTGACAAGCCTACCTACATGTATAATCTGTGCACTCAGGATTCAATCTTTGATATTTTATTGGTAAGTTGGAAAGAGTTTTATTATGCCAACAACATGTTGGCCTTCTCTACAAATCTTAAATTGGTGGAAATGAAATGTTAACAGACACCGACACCGACGCACACCCCAACATTGGCATAAAGTCCCAAATTTGGAGCCCGGGGCACAGGCCTAATAAGAAATAGGCCAACATGTAATTTCTTTTATATAGATTTTGATTTAGGCCTATAACCGGTGTACTCTATAGTGCATGCTATATAGTCTATAGTGCATGAAATGGCCTATCAGGGAGGAATATTGTAATTTCTCCAACAGCACAAAACTCTTGCATTGATATTTCTTTCAGGATCAGACAGGCCTAGTGGACTCATGAATTACAGGAGTGTAATCATGTTTTGATCTCATTGTTGTCGAGTGTCTATACTATCTGTTGCTGGGGTTATCCAGGGAGGAATCGGAACCAGTGTTGGTTTAGGTTAGGGCGGCTTTATGAGTAGGCTTAGGCCTGTGTGTGGATCTAATTGCAGCGTCGATAATGGTGAGTTCAGCTTATTTGTCTCTGTTTCTGCATCTTTCCAGACCTTGCTACATTTCGAATCGCATTCAAGATGGGTCGACGAAAGAAATCATCAGCAAAAGGAACAGCAGACGAGGAGGCCCCCATTACGGTTTCCGACGAAGATGAAAACTCGCCAGAAAGAGCTGGCAATGCTTATAATCAACGGTCGTACCGGCATCACATGCTTATCTATGACGCAGAAATTGAGAACATGTTCGATGAACTGGAGGCAAGTGACGACGAGGATGCCGCAACAAACCAGTTAGGCCTACATGGAACTGGAACTGACATCGATCCACCGGTACAAAATGTACGTTATAAAGTACAAACCCCCGAAATGATGCAGGAAACCTTTGCAACTGACAGCGAGGATGAGGGAAGCATCGTCTCCGACGGAGCTGACATCCCTCTATGTCCGGAAATAGACGGCGATGACGTCGCAATCGGCATGATCTCATGCCCGCCAGCAGAGGGAATTAACAGTGATTCAGGTGAGGGTGATTCTGAAGAAACCAATGCAAGACAACGAAGTATTGCAATAGCTGTTGAAAGCTGTAGTCTCGGTACGAAGCAACACGGTGGATCGATGATGACCCATGCTCAGAAGTGTGCTGCCCCGCATCCTGTGGAATATCCATCAACGCCTCCGTCCATACATGTAGCATCACGCGAACAAGACCAAGAGCCCATACTAAGACATTCACGACTTCAATATCCGTCACCACTTCAATCATCACGACAAGTTGCAGTAGCAACACGCACGGCCACACCGCCAATGACCAGGACAGAACTGCCCAGCAGCTTCCGGAGAAAAAGTAAGCTGACTCGAATTACAGCCCTGCTTCAAAAAGGAAAGGAAGGCGTTGAAGAGGTATTTTATATGCTTGTCTATTCCGTCAAGTCGAACAATGACGTTGCAACCACGCGACTTTTAAAGGCTCTGGGGAAAAACATCTGTGAGTACAGGGAGAAGGAAAGTTCTGCCTCTCTCTTACACATCGCTCTGTTGTATCAGAGGACAGAGCTCTGCAAGAAATTGATCACGGAATTTCCTAAATTGCTGATGGATAAAGATACTTCCAGGTATATTTCCGAGAAATACAACAACCAAACGTGCTTCCACATCGCCGCAGCCAACGACACAAATAATGAAGAGAAGATTATTGATTTCATGCTGGGTAAACTTTCCGAATTGGGAAGGGAGCGGAAAAGAGATATACTCAATACCGTCGCTGATGGCAGCTACTTCATCGAAGAAAAGCCCGAGGCAGCAACATGCCTCTCAGCTGCGGTTTGGATGGGGAAAGTTCATATGATCCGCACTTTGGTTGACGCTGAAGCCGACTTAGGTCTGCGTGGAATTGATGGAAATACTCTTCTCCATCATATTGTAGTTCTATCTACGACAGGTCTCAGTTTAGAGCTGGCCCAGTCATCCATACAGGAAGTGTATTGTTCTTGCCATGGTGGAAACATTACAACAGGAAAGACGAAGACCAAGATACCAACAGGCCAGAAAAGGAAAATGAACAGTTGCAGTGGCGATGTGATGCTTTTTGTCACCTGCTCAACATCCAAAACGACTCGGGACTGAATCCAATCGCTCTTGCTGTCAGCATACACTCTCCATTGACGCCCTTCATCCTCAGTTTTGAACCAATCTACTAACTACCGCAAGTTAAATTCGGGGCTGTTGCCTGGGCCACTTATGATGTGACGGACATCGTAAGCTATAAAGAGCATCCAAGTATGGCCCATTTCGAAATTAAACACCGTTAATAACTTAATTAGTAGAGCTTTATCAGATTCTCATATAACCCAAGAAGAATTCTCACTAATTACCAGCGAAAAAGAAAAATATATTACCCTTAAAAATGCTATAAGAAAAAAACAAAAAGAAACTACCGTCACAAATCAAAACATTGACATGGAAGCACTTAAAAAGACTTTTTTAGAAGAAGGAAGGAAACTAGCCCAATCAGAGATGATAGAAAAATTGAAACAACAGTAAACCCAGTAGTAAACCGTGAAACGTCACCGAAGGTGTACCATATCTATAATTATTACTATTATTACTCTACACCATCATTACCATCAGCTCCACCAATTTACTCTTAATTAAATGCCAGATATAGACTATTTTATCGATAAACCAGAATGTGAAGAGGCTACATTTGAAAGTTATTTAGAGCACTATCACCTAATAAAATCCAGGTTTATTTAAAAGAAAGTTGGTTTTTTGAAAAGAAATTTGGTTTATTTAAAAGAAACTTGGTTTTTGAAAAGAAAATAGATTTTTTTAAAGAAACCAAGTTTCTTTTCAAAAACCTAGTTTCTTTTAAAGAAACCTAGTTTCTTTTAACAAACTTGGCCTTCTTTCTTTTCAAAAACCAGGTTTCTTTTTAAAAAACCAAGTTTCTTTTCAAAAACCTAGTTTCTTTTTGAAAAAAACGATTCTTTTCAAAAACCAAGTTTCTTTTAAAGAAACCAAGTTTCTTTTCATAAACCTAGTTTCTTTTAAAACAACCAAGTTTCTTTTCAAAAACCAAGTTTCTTTTAAATAAACTTGGTTACTATAAAAGAAACTAAGTTTTTTTGAAAAGAAACTAAGTTTCTTTGAAAAGAAACCAAGTTTATTTAAAAGAAAACTTGCCATAGCTGCTTGGCCCTTCTGGTTTGCACCTAATCTATCCACTAGGGAATAATCTGATAGTCAATACCACCAACATGGGCTTTGGCAGTCCACTACAGTAGGGCATACACAGAAAGTATCAGCCTTGGTGCATGTGACAAATATGGTCAGGTAGGCCTACCCCTACGTTATTGTCCTTTATAAATCATCTTGGTCCCATTATTGAGTATCTCTGCCCTTCCACTGCTAGAAATGAAGAAGGCAGAGTCAAATATTAAGCAGAGAAGAACTCTGAATGAATCAAACCATGGGCTATAGGCCTAGTGCGTTGTTGGCACTTATTGCCATCAACAAGGTCAAATCAGACTCAACATAACAGAGAGTGAAGTGGAGCATTATATTCATGATATGAGACTGACCACCACACTGGAGTGCCGTGGTGAAGAAGTTAATGCACAGTGCATGCTGTGAACTGTTGATTTCCACTCATTTATTTATTGCTGCATTGTGTATTTTCACATGGCTGGGTGGATGGCAAATCATGTAAACAAACGCACGTGCACTTCGATCACGTGATTTATGACGTCACGAATCGAGGGAATCCCGAGTTAAAAATAGTATTCGCAAATAATCGATGAAATTATGGGATTTTTGGGGCATATTATGGGATATCGTGCAGACGACAGGCCGACTGGACCAACTCAGTTTTTTTGTATGTGAAAGATATCGATAAATCCTAACAACAACGAAAGTTACAGACGTTAATTTTTGTCAACACGCAGATTCCGTGTGAGGCACGTCCGAGAAGCTGCCGAAATTTACTGCAGCCGAAGATTGCTAATAATTCACTCAAAACGTCGTTATTTTCCACAAACAAGGTACGTACGCGAAGCTCTGCATGTGTACTCACAACTCGTGTTGTATATTGGGTGTGTCATTCCACTACAACCACGGTATTCACCGCGGAACAGGGGATGTCGAAAACGGCGGGTTTTCATAATTCGTTCTCCCGCTAGGCGCCGCCACTGAAAATCGTGTCAAGAGAATGGCGCATATGGCGCTGCGATCGCCGCCGTGGCCGACTGACTGAAATACTCACATCCATTTTGATCTAGAAGCGCTGGGTTACACACTGATATGCTTTATTAAAGGAGTTAGACGCCGAAGTTGTAAACAAACTGGTTTGTTAATAAACATGGTCGGCAAACTAGTTTTATTCCTTCGTAAAGGTGGCAGCACCAGCAGCGCCCCGTGATCGTTAGACTGGTGCCCGGTCCAATGCAACTCACTCACGATATTCACATCAGTACATATCACCGACAGTAGGTGGCAGCACGGCAGGCGTCGTGTGGATAGAGAGCCAGTGAGTGAGTGTTTACAACTTGGACGTCCAGCTCCTTTAAGGTATCCCGCCAGAAGTAAATTCAAGGCGGTCCGTTAAAAAGAGGTTACCCTGGTCAAGTCATGTAAACATGGTCCGCAATCAACGCCATCGATCTATAATAAAAGTACAGAATTGGTCCCGTGCATTATCTAACGTTAATAATATTTGCAGTTGGAAATTTAAAATTACATTTACAAACCGACAGCTTATACTGTGGACCGAGTTTCAAGGCGGCACACTATGCCTCAGTATCACTCCCCTGGCGGCAGCATCTGGCACTAATACGCGATAAGACTGGTGTCCTGTCCAACCCACACACACCCAGAATGGTAGCAACAAGGCCAGACTGATACTACACCGAAACCTCAGCTGACAAAAGGTTGCGTGTCAAAAAATGGCCGCCATCCTTTTCACCACTTGAGAAGTTCGACACGCTTTGGTACCGTAACTAACCCTTCGTCAGGTTAAGTACCGTACATTTAGGCTAATCGTTTGTCTGTTGCAACAGTCTCCATGCCTAACTGATAACCTCGCCGCCATGAATTACGCTGTGTGCTACGGTGTACATCGATCGTGTGTATAAAGCTATGAACGACGTCACCATTAAACAATTGGCGCACGGGAGGGAGGGTGACATGACGTTTTGCGTCACCCGAGGTGGTGATGGTTCTCTAATCACCGTAAACTGACTGTAATTGCCTCCAATAAGACTTGTTCACATTGAGAAGAGGTGTGCTAAAATGATATGCGCTACGACGGCGTCACGAAACCAGGTGTCAATTCTCAAGCAAGCGTTTCCCATTAATTCTTTGCTCTGAGAACAATCACACCAAACTTGGTCAATGGACGCAATGCCCTTGCTCAGTCAATCAGGCTCAAGTGTGTGGCGCAGAAGCCAATCTCTTGGAAGCAGTTTACTCATAAAGCACTGTTGTTTCCAACGTAATCATGGTAACAGTTAAAGTTACATGTGAGAGCCTGGGAGGGCCACTGGGCATCGTCTAGTGGAGGCCCTGGCGTGTCTAAAGCCCTACTGCAGACCCTGAGCCCCGTGTCTATGCGGAAGAAATAAAACATTGAAATATCCAAATCTACCCCCTCAACTGTAGGGCCAGCGTCTACATGTACCCCGATAACAAAAGTGATGTGCAAGGGCGGATACAGAGGGAGTGTTCTGGGGGTTGGAACCCCCCGTCGGCGACCAAAGATAACATTTTTTTTTCTCTAAACATATCTCGCTTGTGGCGTAGCGCCTGCCCGTGTCTTTGATGTAATCATGGTGATACAGTCGTTGCATCGATGATTCGACGAAATTCTCTTCCCCTGCTTGGGAAAACTGTCGCCTTACTAACTAGTATAATACCGGTAGGCCTACTGCAGTGCATTGTGTATGCTTGCACTATTTCGAAATGTCTAAGAGGCGTGGTATTGGGCTGGCTGGTAAGAACAGGAAGATCACACTGTTCAAAAAAATGTTTGTATAAGACTTTCTCAACCTCAGATGCCAGGAAATCGTGTCTCAGAGCTTCTAATTTTCAAAATTTTCCTGGGGGAGGTCCCCCAGACCCCCCGCCAATTCGGCGCCGATGAGGCACGCGGCGCAGGCACAAGCGAGTCCTGGTCCCTCTACCTTCAGAACCCACCCCTCGAGAAAATCCTGGATCCGCCCCTGATGTGACTTACCATATGGTAGACAGTTCCAAATCCAGGGGGCAACGGCGGTCCATCATATCGTCATCACCATCATCGGAGTGTCGGTGAACGATGCGTTGAACAGTATGACCGGAACGCACGCCGGCAATTTCAGCCTCGGTGAAATCATGCTCCAAGGTTCGGGCTACATGAGCCTCTGGGAGGCCGTGGGGAATATTTATACGGCCGCGTAAATCAGTGTTACTCTCGATAGTGTGAAGTGGGAGAGAAAGGGATGCAAAACGGTTGGAAGGCCAGGTTAGTAGTCATCCTGGTCTGTTGAGACGAAATTATGCAAATGAGGTAGCTCTCGACCAATCAGATTGCGGTATTTGCCCTCATTAACATAATCTGTGGAGGTATTTGTGGAGGGACTTGTGGAGGAAGGTGATACAGATTTCCTGGCCGTAACCCTATGATGAGCTGCAGCTGGGGCTTCCTAACCCTAGTCCCATGAGTACGTGCAGTATCTGGGTGCCCTTGAGGTAATTACGTAATTACGTAAACATTGACAGGTGATATAGTTTGTTTATTAATGAGGTGTGTATTAATGAGGTGTGATAAACGATGTTTTGTTGGTAGGGGGTACTAATTATATGGTTCGTTGTGGACAGTACTATTGTGTTTTTTTTTCATTATTTAACAATGACGAAATGAGTTTGTTTACAAAATGCATACAGTTTTCCTGATGCCACAATACGGACCCAATATGTTAATTAGAACTGTGTTGAAAGTATTAAGAGAAGATTATATTTTGTGGTGATCAATTTTATTACACATAGGTTCACAAGTTACAGCTGAACATGAAGCCTGCACGTGCTGTGATCTGAATTAGAGAATAAACAATGAGTGGTTATCAGTCTTTAGGCTTATGGCCTGTGATCAGTCCTCCTCAGATTCAACTTCCGATGGTATCATCTTGTTCACCATGTATTTACGGTAGGAAAGTGCAGCACTGATTGCCTCATCTCGATCAAACCCATCCAGCTCGAGATCTCGTACTTTTTCCATGATGACCTTGTATACAGGAAGTTTCCGAAAAATGTGCAGCCTTATCACTTCATTCTTAAAGATCCTTCGCAGAGATTTTCTGTACTTTGGGAGGAGCAGTTTATGAACCCTCTCACGAGCCTCTTCTCTATCAATGTCATTTAGCTCTTCTAGCATATGATCCCTTTCATCCGCATGCTCAGCATATGCTTGTTCAACCATTTCAGAGACTATTGCCGGTAGTTTACGCTTTCCATAATCGTTCTCACTGTCTTCATCTGTATTCTCCGTATCATCTGACGAATCAGGAATGACACTACTGTCTTCACTGTCTTCACTATCGTCACTGGATTCTTCACTCTGCCTTTCATACATTTCATCTTTATGGTCCATATCAGCATCTTCTGTATGCATTGACCTGTTGTGTCGGTACAGACTGAATCGGGTAGCAAAATGTCTGCCACACTTTGCACAGAGATGGGCCATCTTTCTTTTACAATGGATTAATGTTATGGGGATATCATCACACTTTTATTGAAAACAAACGATCAGGTGCACATACTGTACGCTATGTGCCCATAGCCCTACTTTCAAATCATGGACACATAGCTATTCATCATGTACACATAATGTACAACAGGTGCAAGCCACAACGGAACTGTGCAGCCCATCCATTGATACAGGCTTGGAGTGGGCAGCTTTATTTTACTGATGTGCAGTATGTACGCATGGCACATGTGCACATAATGTGCACATGTGCATATGTGTACATAATGTACATAGCGTACAACCCGTCCATAAGGCCCATATCTATTCATACAGGTTTATTTTACTGATGTGCAGTATGTACGCATGGTACATGTGCACATGATGTGCACATGTGCAACACATGTGCACATCCTGTGCACATGTGTTCTCTGTTCAAAGTGTGGCAGACATTTTGCTACCCGATTCAGTCTGTACCGACACAACAGGTCAATGCATACAGAAGATGCTGATATGGACCATAAAGATGAAATGTCTGAAAGGCAGAGTGAAGAATCCAGTGACGATAGTGAAGACAGTGAAGACAGTAGTGTCATTCCTGATTCGTCAGATGATTCAGAGAATACAGATGAAGACAGTGAGAATGATTATGGAAAGCGTAAACTACCGGCAATAGTCTCTGAAATGGTTGAACAAGCATATACTGAGCATGCGGATGAAAGGGATCATATGCTAGAAGAGCTAAATGACGTTGATAGAGAAGAGGCTCGTGAGAGGGCTCATAAACTGCTCCTCCCAAAGTACAGAAAATCTCTGCGAAGGATATTTAAGAATGCAGTGATAAGGCTGCACATTTTTCGGAAACTTCCTGTATACAAGGTCATCATGGAAAAAGTACGAGATATCGAGCTGGATGGGTTTGATCGAGATGAGGCAATCAGTGCTGCACTTTCCTACCGTAAATACCTGGTGAACAAGATGATACCATCGGAAGTTGAATCTGAGGAGGACTAATAACAGGCCATACGCCTAAAGACTGATAACCACTCATTGTTTATTCTCTAATTCAGACCACAGTGTGCGTGCAGGCTTCATGTTCAGCCGTAACTTGTGAACCTATGTGTAATAAAATTGATCACCACAAAATATAATCTTCTCTTAATACTTTCAACACAGTTCTAATTAACATATTGGGTCTGTATTGTGGCATCAGGAAAACTGTATGCATTTTGTAAACAAGCTCATTTTGTCATTGTTAAATAATGAAAAAAAAACACAATAGTACTGTCCACAACGAACCATATAATTAGTACCCCCTACCAACAAAACATCGTTTATCACGCCTCATTAATACACACCTCATTAATAAACAAACTATATCACCTGTCAATGTTTACGTAATTACGTAATTACCTCAAGGGCACCCAGATACTGCACGTACTCATGGGACTAGGGTTAGGAAGCCCCAGCTGCAGCTCATCATAGGGTTACGGCCAGGAAATCCGTATCACCTTCCTCCACAAGTCCCTCCACAAATACCTCCAC
>NMRB01000229.1:245068-259125 GCA_002633025.1 Notospermus geniculatus | reverse complement strand
GTGTGTGGGGGGGGGGGGGGGGGGCATGTATATAGAAGCAAATCCAGGGTCAAACTGCCAACTAATGTATCAAAACCAAAATTGCTGTTATAGGAATATTTTGCAAACGTTTCTGAGGGGGGTCATATACACACTCACTTGGACTCTGTGCTATCATATCTCTGGCACAAAATATACAGTTTTTTTTCTGGAAATCTATTTTCTTTATAATCTAAAATCTACGGAGAAAAACTTTGCCGAGTCAGTGATGCATGCCTAATTTGATTCATTTGATGGGTCAACAGACTCACATGGGTGAGTCTTTGAGAAATAAAATGGTCCATGGACCATGTGCTCACCTGGGTGAACATTCCAGAAAAACAGATGACAAATGTTAAATCGAAATGTTCAAGGATCATGTATCCTCATTAGATGCACCTGATAAAAATTTGGGGACAATTCAGTTGCAGTTCAGGAGTTACTGGACTTTGAGCTTTGGTTTTGGCCACCTGGTGGCCAAGCAGAGAATCGAATCGGACCGAAAAATGGTGTCATAGGTTATCTGACATAGGGGTGTATATATACCAAGTACCAATATACCAGTACATGTACCAAGTATCAATAGCCCAAGCAGTTACGAAACACGCCACCAAATGACTAAATTTTGAACTTTGACCTCTGTGACCTTCAAAAGTCGGCCAAATCAAAAACACTTTACTTAAGTCATGCATCCTCATTGGAAGCACCAATGATAAAAATTTGGAGGTGATCCAGTCATTATTTCATGAGTTATTGCACTTTTTGTGTTTTTGGTCTCCGCCACCTGGTGGCCAAGCTAAGAGTCGAATCGGACCGAAACTTGGTGTCATAGGTCATCTGACCTAGGGGTAAATAATGTATGTACCAAGTTTCAGATCAATAGCTCCAGCGGTTACGAAACGTGCCCTGCTAACGGACAACGACGACAACGGACGACGGACGCAGACCGACGACAAGAGCTCACCCCAGGTGAGCTAAAAATGAGTCAATTTACTCATCACCTTTCAGCATAATTAACCATTATTTCCATGGACCTGATCCATGTCCATTTTTATGCATTTTTATGAGTCAATTTACTCATCACCTTAGTGACTTTCAATGAAGCGAGTCACAAGCGAGTCAGTAACGAAGGACTCGCCAAGATGAGTCGAATGACGCAGACAAGTCTCGCTAAAAAAAACTTTGAAAGTTGATCAAATGCTGTGTGTCGATTTTTGTGCTCGCCTTCTCTTTGTATATCTCTGGCACAAAATGTACATAATTTTTTTTTCTGGAACATCTATTTTCCTCATAATCTAAAATCTACAGAGAAAAACTTTGCCGAGTCAGTGATGCATGCCTAATTTGATTCATTTGATGGGTCAACAGACTCACATGGGTGAGTCTTTGAGAAAAAATGACTCAATTTACTCATCACCTTAGTGACTTTCAATGAAGCGAGTCACAAGTGAGTCAGTAACGAAGGACTCGCCAAGATGAGTCGAATGACTCAGACGAGTCTCGCTCAAAAAAAAATTGAAAGTTGATCAAATGTGAATTGTTGTCGAAGCAAAAGATTTTTTTCTGAGTTTGACATGGGCACAACTGTTTTCAACCCTGTACTACCAGCAAATCAGTGTCAAATGATCCGCTTGAAAAAAGATGACATTTAAAAGTCACATTAGGCCTGTGTCAGTGAGTCACTTGACTGGGCAAAGTTTTTCTGTGTATAAGAATAGATTTCATAGACCTTTCACACACGAATCATTGATTACATGTGCCGACTGTCAGGTCGCGATTTCGGCCACGGCCTAAATATTAAGGTTTGGCGTTTGGGCGCAAAATACATGTACATGTAAAAAAGATTTTTTCTGGAAATCTGCATTATAAGGTCGCGTTCGGCCACGTCTTAACTATTGCCAAATATTCTGGATAACAGAAAGTCTGTGTAATCAGCGGCAAGAAAGACCTGTAACGGACGACAGTAGGTCAAACTGTTTTGGAGCTAAAGGATTTCAAATTTATTTTCGATCGAACCTTTTTTGTGTGTGTGAGGGGCAGCTTGGTGGTGGGGGTGGGGGTGGGGGTGGGGGACTGAAGCGTGGGTTAGTTTAGGGTTCTCTTAGTCATAACATTTTTGCGTGTACGAAACGTCGAAATATTTCGCACACTGAAAAACTCTGCTTTGTCAAAATGACGAACTTTGGTTCGTTTTCAGTAGGGAGGTTTCACAAATCTGACGAAAAACTAAGTACGAAATACGAAATTGGACTTCATTTCCATGACGTAATGTATTTCAGGAGATGGTTGGTACCACAAATACCGCCTGCTGCAAGAGCGTCTTTTAGCGTATTACGTTAAACCGATAGAGTTACGGTGTATATTAAACTTTGAAATCTATCTTTCGTTTTCACTTCGTAGATACGAAGTGGAAATTTGAAAAATCAAGATGCACCACAACTCTCTCGGTCTTACATTATAATATTATGTTAAAAGACGCACCGGCAGCAGGGACATTTGTGGTACCAACAATCTCCAGAAATTCATTATGTCCTGGAAATGAAGTTGAATTTCGTATTTCGTACTTCGTGTTTCGTTAGATTTGCGAAACCTCACTAGTATCACCAAACTGAGTAACTAATTCACCGAAATGACAAATCCACAGCTCGTCATTTTGACGAACCATTGTTGTATCTCAAACAATCTCTAACAAGTTTGGTCCAAACCTGGAGGAATTATACTCCAAATGACGAACCGTGGATTGTCATTTCGACGAATAAGATAGTCAGTTTGATGACATGGCCATGAAAACGAACCTAAGTTCGTCATTTTGACGAAGCAGACTTTTTTGAGTGCAACTTTTGGGTTTCAGCGCATGAGTTTTCCGTTTACGCAGGTATGACAGGAATCAACCTCCCAGGAATGGAAGTCCGCCAAACAATAGCCCACTCTTGTAAGGTTGTATTCGAATGGTCATGGTCTTTCTATAGCCATATATTCTAATCCCTCGCTGAACAATAGAACCGGACTTTGATTCCACGAGGACTTTGATTCCTGTCACACGACTCCCTATAGATTTTAGCATTTTCGGCAATTTGATGTGTAAGGGTCATATCAGTGGGATTCCCGATTTGAAAAGTTATAACTGTGTATCAAGGTGAATCATGGGCTTGGTTTTTCATTTCTTTCCACAGGTTTCGGCTATAACCACATATCGCCGGTGTTTTCGTATCAATAACACCAAGATGTTTTTAAATCTATGTGGTTTTTTCGTCCTCGTCTTCTCGACCATCCAGTTCGTCGATGCATCATTTTTTTCCTGTGATTGTGAGAGGGACTGTGGGGTAAGTTGAGGGTACATGAAAAGATGGCAAGAAGGGCACATTATGTGCTTTTACTTGCACCGATCAGAGAATAACGGGTGTGCATGGTGTAGTCCGATCACTATCTTGCTAAAACCGGCGTTATTTTTCCCCACTGGACAGACCAACGTCGCCAAAGGGGCTGTTCACTTTCGGAACCATTTTCCCAACTAATTTTTCATTATGTTGCAGTCGTTTGATTTTCATGATAACTTCAGGTATAATATTTTATAATGTGAAGTACATAATCATCAAAGAAAAATGTGACATAAGCTTCATTAATTAGGAAAACAAAGAGCATTTGCAAAGTTTCAGAAATCAGCATGAAAATAGTGAAATTATTCCCGAATGTTTGTTCTACTGGGAGAGTAATGGTATTATTTATCATTCATCGAAAAATCATTACTAAACATGTTGGTTTTGCAGAAATATNCCAGACCACAATGAACTTAGGGTTTACTCTAAACGGTCCAACGCACATTGTTTTCTAACCAGCTGACCTTGGTTTGAAATTGAACATACAACTAGACCTTGATTGAAATTGAACACAGGCACAGGCATGGCATTGGCTGGAAGTGTCCTGTCAATAAAACGCATGTCAATAGCCAGACTTCACCAACAATAGCAAGGTCTGCCTGACAACCGAAGGTCCGCCCATCGAGCTCCAGATGACTCAAACGTACTATAGGCGCGATGTTTGGTTGTTACATCAAGTGGTATTTCCCCACTGCACTGCATGGTTTATTTGTGAATTACCAACTGGCGAGTACACACGAAGGAACGTCCCTCTACTCCACCGAAGCGGGGTGGGTTTCCCCAGGGCATTGTAACGCGCTATGCAGAGTGGAAATGCCCTGGGTTCCCAGGATGCAAACATTAGGGAATAATTTCACTGTTTTCATGCTGATTTCGGACATTTTGCAAATGCTCTTTGTTTCCTAATTAATGAAGCTCATGTAACATTTTTCTTTCATGATTATGTAGTTCACATCTATATAATAATACTGGAAGTCGGCTCAATTAAAGGAGTTAGACGCCGAAGTTGTAAACACTCACTCACTGGTTCTCTATCCACGGACGCCTGCGGTGCTGCCACCTATTGTCGGTGATATGTACTGACGTGAAGTATCGCGACTGAGTTGCATCGGACCGGGAGCCAGTCTAACGATCACGGGTGCTGCCACCTGCACGAAGGAATAAAACTAGTTTGCCGACCATATTTGTAAACAAACCAGCTTGTTTACAACTTCGGCGTCTAACTCCTTTAAGTCACATTTTGAAGCTTTGTTTTGCCTCGAAATTCGGCGCGGTAATAGAGTGGTTGATTTTGCGAAGAGAACTCTGTTGTGGTCGCAAGTTTAATTTTTTAACAGTGTTGTTTGATTGCTTTCTAAATTCTACCTACCGCACCCCATTGGTTGCACCTATTCCACCAGTGCCGGGCATTCCATCCTCGGTTGAACCACAATCGCCGGTTGCCACGGGTACTTGCTAGTTATAAAATATTATACCTGAAGTTATCATGAAAATCAAACAACTGCAACATAATGAAAAATTGGTTGGGAAAATGGTTCCGAAAGTGAACAGCCCCTTTTGTTACAAGAATACCGAAATCCTGGTATCAACGCTGATTGGTCGATTTTGAATCCAAATGTTACAGCCATGCTGATTGGCCATTTTGGAGGGGGTCACATCATTGGCGGCGCTCTATTCAACGAACTTCGGTCAGAAGCACAGCTTGCTAATATTATACCTTGATCACACCATGGAGGTCTTTCACCGCAAAGTGATGATCTCATTCTTTATAGGGCTTACATGTACAGTCTTGTTCGTATTAATATCAACACCGATTATCTCAAATATCTCATAAACCATCAAACCAATTTAAATGCGGTTTTCTGCATAAAGTCAGAAATCTTGCTGACTACAACTGGGCATCAATGTTTTTGCACAAGATTCACTTCTTCATTGCGTAATCTGTCGTTGAAAAAAGGTTGCAAAAAAAACTTTTTTGTTTCTGGATTTTTCACCAAAATTCCTTTGCTAGAATGAAGTTTTGCCAAAATAAAGGTGATTTAGCAAGTTACTGTCAAAATCGGCCATTTAGTTTTTGAAAAATTGCCGTTTGTGTAAAGCTATATCAACACCACTATTGTCTTCCACTGCCAACAACTTATGAGACGGTCCCTCCATAATAATGCAAACCATACTTCATGTCTCGTGTGTAGGCCGTCAGTGCATACAAAATCCATAGATCTATAGAACAGCGCTGAGTCCTATGTGGCAAAAGTGTTACATAATAATTCTTCAAGTGTGTGGAGGCTTTAGTGACCAATTCATGCACTGGTTAACTTCAAACAAAGATGACAAAGGCTACTAAGTTCTTTCTCAATGCCTCTTACGTTTTGCAATACAATGTCATGAATAACCAGTACAGGTCACAACATTTATCTCTGCCTATACAGTGACCCATGCATGGTGTATGGTTTGCATTATTATGTAGGGGCCGTCTCATAAGTTGTTGGTAGTGGAACACAAGTGGTGTTGATATAGCTTGACAAAAACGTCAATTTCTCAAAAACTAAACGACGTATTTTGACAGTAACTTGCTAAATCACCTTTATTTTGGCATAACTTCATTCTGGCCAAGGAATTTTGGTGAAAATTCCAGAAACAAAAAAGTTTTTTTTGGACCTTTTTTCAATGACGGATTACGCAATGAAGAAGTGAATCTTGTGCAAAAACATTGATGCCCAGTTGTAGTCAACAGGATTTCTGACCTTATGCAGAAAACCGCATTCACCTATCCGAGACACTCACTCACTTCAAACGCTTCCGCCCCGGCCAAACCCCAAAATATGTCTGCTTGCTGTAACCCTACCCTGCCCTTTAACAGCTTGGGTAGGAAGTTTGGCATTTATTTTTATTTATTTACATGTATTTTTAGTTGGAGGTGGAAAAAATAGCAACTTTAACAAAATAAAATAAAAATAATATCCATATACTAATATTTAAAAAGATGTCTTTCGGGGTTTATGACGCATTGGCATCCATACCAAAGTTTAAATGAAATGGTCCATGGACCATGAGCTCACTCGTTTGGACATACAGTGTAATGACAGAGAGAGGTACATGTCAGTTATGAGCAATCTGGGTCAAGTCAATGATTGTTGGGTTATGCCGCCTGGCGGCCATATTGGATGTCCGATCGGGCCAAAACTTCACATGCACATAAAAGTCATCTAGAAGGAGCCACATATCACATTTGAGCGCTCTGGGTCAAGTCGTTCCTGAGTTATAGCACATTTGATGATTTTCAGGTTACGCTGCCTGGCGGCCATATTGGAAGTTTAATCAGGCCGAAATTTGACGTGCTTGTATTTTGTATTTTGTATTTCATTTTTCCGTCAGGGCCGACGCTATAGTATTATTGGCCCTGATAATTACGCGGAGGAGGCCACCACAAGCTACTCATGTTCCTCACTTGGATGGGGTCTTTTACTTGCCCTTGCAAAGACACAAGGTACAAGGCGCCACGGCTTACTGTCCCATGCGACGGACTGAAGAGCCGGGAATTAAAGGAGCTGGACGTCCAAATTGTAAACACTTACTCACTGGTTCTCTATCCACGCGTAACTGCCACGAGCGCCACCCAACGTCTCATTAATGAACGACTCCAAATTATGTCAACGTCTCTGTTTGTCATACCATTCAAAATTATTGCTACGTTGAAAAGTATGAACGTCTCTGATATTAATGCACGTATGCAAATTTTGTTAAAGACTCGAGCGCCACCCAACGTCTCATTAATGAACGACTGCGAATTAGCCAATTGCAGCCATTTGCAATTGGACGACGGGACACTTCCCTTACAATGCACTTCATTGGTTCGGACGATTTGAGAGCTTACCTATGATTGGTTGATTCGTATTTCAAATTTCGGATTTCTGAATTTTGAATTTCGGATTTCGAATTTCGGATTTCGGATTTTGAATTTCGGATGAGCCTTCTGGGCTTTCGTATGTACGACATACCAAATTTAGGATTTGTGGCAAATTATCATGGAAATACATGTATTAGAATTACAAAATATCAAGAAAAAACACAATTTTTTGAATCACCAATTTTCATTTCAAAATTACCTTGATATTATTCCCTGGTGATTTCTAAGAAATTCTGCGCAAAAAGTTTCAAAAAATCTCTTGTCGTTTTAAAAAAATATCAAAATATCATCAGAAAAACATGCCATATTTTTGGGTCATTTTAAGACTTTCGTGAAATTCTCCGTCTATTGAAGTAAAAATGATGGAATAATCAGTATGAACTATTATGTTATCATGATGAATGACTGTTGACGAGGGAAAAATATGAGAATTATCGAATTTTGCAACATAAAAATTCATAAAATTCATAAAAACTGATGATATTGTGATATATCTGAAAAAAAATGAGAAACGATTTTTAAAAGTTTCTTCACAGGAAACATAGGATCGACTGCGGAATGATATCACGCTGATTTTAAAATTGAGAATTGCGAATTTTGAAAAATGAGGCTTTTTGAGATTGATATTTTCGTGATATGTTAGTGATATTTTGTCACAAACCCTCAATTTTTGTATTTCAACATACGAAATTATAGGGCATAACATAACACAAGTTGAGGTTGAAACCTTCGATACTAGCTGAGATATTAGCTGTCTTTTTACTTTTTAACAAGACTGTACCTTATTCCAACAGGGCCTATACAAGAATAGAAATCACGTTTCATAGCTCACGAACTTGATCGCCTCCCGATTTCTACATATACATGTATCTGCGAAAAAAGAAATAATCATGTCTTAAAATTGAAAAGTATTCTTTTATTCCGCCAAGGTTGAATATGATCATATTATGAAATGAATCATTTGATTCCTTTACGGGAAGTGGAGAACTATCAAATTTCGTCGCTTATTGAAAACCGACTTGATCAAATTCATTTAGCGGTGTTCTTAGTGACTGCCGGTGATGTTGGAGCAGAAACAACGTCTCTGTGAACAAGGTAACATGTTATGTACCGGTACTTCTAAAGGCCTAGTACCCTTTCCGCATTTTACTGTGCGATTTTCGGATGCATCCATTGTGTGGAGACAGAGTGGTGGACAAAAAAAGGGTTCACAGCGGAACAGCACGCGAAAGGCACAAGTGTTTGAGGACCTTCGCTTCTAGCTGATAGGAAGCTTTCCATGATGGCAAGGATCGTTGTCTTCCCTTGCTTGGAGATTTGCCCAAGAATCATGGTTTATGCTATGGTTTGCTGTCAAGGCGAAGTATTTAAATAATGCAACTTAAGGCCCGTGTACACTTATCAACATTTCAGGACACATGTCGGGACACATGTGTCGGACACACCGTGTTGCTTGAAATGTTGACAGTGTGTACAGGGCAAAAATATTTTAGCAACATGTGTCGCAACATGTGTCCTGACATGTGTCTAGTGTATACAGGGGCAAAATTTCTGTTTCCATCTATGTCGGACACATGTGTCCCGACATGTGTCTTGAAATGTTGATAGTGTACACGGGCCTTTACAGCCGTCCATGTAATCGTCGTCGGTGATGTACGGGCATACATGTACCCTGATGTTGGCAACATCACGAGGAACACGACAACGCCTGATAAAGTTACCCTGAGACTAGTGACCCACCGCCTTTCAGAGCATCGTTTAGTGTATTTCATCAGAAGCTGAATACATGTACATTGTACATGTACATGTACATGTACATGTACATGTACATGTACATGTATGATCTTCCATGAAGTATGGCAAGCCATTCGTTGCATTATTCGATACTAAAGATATTTTTTATTTCAAAATTATTTTCTATTACATGTAGTATTTGCAATATCAAAATATTTGTATTCGATGTCTAAGTATGTCTAAATTCATCTGCAATCTTTGAATATTTTATCTTTTCATATTCATGTTTTATTTTATTGAACATTTAAAAAATATTGCATATTTATGTGCGATGCAGACGAATTTATATGTTTGATGTTACTGACTTACGGTGTTCGATGTTACTTCCGTTTATGTGCAAAAATGGAATTGTGGGAACATGTGTAACTTTGAAACGATGTCCCTGATTGGCTCCTGGGTAAGGACAGGAAAAGGTGAATTAAAGGCATTATATACCCCTGTCCAGACACATTTTAATGAGGTCGAATTTGACTGGATGTTGGTGCATGGTGATGTCACATCATGCCTCAGCACGAATTAAGATAAAAGGAGGCGCTGCGATCGCTTTCGTGAAAATCGGTTTTCGCCGAATGGCTTGCCATAATGAAGAGTTAACAGGTCATGTCATACACCGTACAGATTGCAGGTCCCAATGAAACACGGTCCGGCACTTTTCCTGCACTTGCTCCTTAAAGGAGTTAGGCCCGTATGCACAGACGTTCCTCCACTCACACTTGAGTGTGAGGTTGACCTTTACCTATTGTTTGCAGGGTAGAATACAAAAGATTAAGGTCGACCTCACACTCAAGTGTGAGTGGAGGAACGTCTGTGCATACGGGCCTTAGACGCCGAATTTGTAAACAAGCTGGTTTGTTTACAAATATGGTCGGCAAACTAGTTTTATTCCTTCGTGCAGGTGGCAGCACCCGTGATCGTTAGACTGGTTCCCGGTCCGATGCAACTCACTCACGATATTCACGTCAGTACATATCACTGACAATAGGTGGCAGCACCGCAGGCGTCCGTGGATAGAGAACCAGTGAGTGAGTGTTTACAACTTCGGCGTCTAACTCCTTTAAATAAGCTAGCACATGGATGCGGTTCGTGCTCCGGTGCGGCAAGCATTGGGTCAGTCAACTTTAAAAACACCCCTACCGTTGCCGAGCACGAACCGCATCCATGGTGCTTGTAGCTTTAGACTGGTTCCCGTATTTGCCGCTCCACTGCCGCTGGCGTTCCTGTTCCGCTATACAGAGACAGGCACGGGCCGCCATCTTGGGCCGAAATTCCGGCCGAGGTTACTTACTGCGCATCCAAGTTGCGCATGCGTGCGCAGGTATTTGCGCAATGTTTTGACCTGTTTGCTGAATAGAAAACCCACGTGAATCGATTAGGCCCCATACCAGGTCGAGTTTGACCATCTGGTGCTCACCAGTCTATCTGGCCTGACGGCCATCTAGCCTGGTTCGAATCCATCACATTTCCCGTTTCTGAGGGGGTGAGAGCCTCAGCCAATCATCGGGGCGCGAAGGAAAATCGACGTGCCAATCAAAATCCATGTTACAAATGCGAGCGTGAAGAGCAAAGAAAGTGTCCAACGGTGATTTGTTTCGCGAGTTCTGATTGGCTCGGAGGCGGGGTCAAGTAGGGGTCAGGTTCATGAATAATTTATGCATTAACGGAAAAGATGACAGGATTCGGACAAGGCTAAAGACGGAGTCGATAGCCTTGTTTGGACAATGGGTTTGACAGAACGGCAGTGTTTCGGTTTGTGATTTCCGTGTTTGTGATTGGGATGATAGCTCCTCCGAGAACATTGATAGCCCCGAGGAAGTTAGTTGTTTGGTTTAGTGTGGCAATGAAACGAAGCCGAAGGACCACTTGCATGTTGATTGTGACTGAGCATGCTGCGGCACTTCGCTTCGGTGTCGGCAGCACGCACACTACTTCCTCATTGCCTTCTTCAGAGCCTCAATTTGCTTTGGCTTCAGCGTACCGTAATCTGTATCGAGAACTGCAAAGTTTTACCGAGTTTTTCAAGAAAGAACGTTGGGATATTTTGTTTGGGCGCCATGTTGAACATATGGCGTTTCCTTTTTGATGTTCTATAAATAAACTGGAACTAGGGTGAACCATAGAGTAGTTGGCCACCATGCAGTGGTCGGCCACCTATTGACAGGTATTTGTTCGCCGCCCACTCTCTACTGCACAAGAATGGTGTATGGTGGCCAACTGCTCCCTTGTTCACCCTACGCCATTCGAGCATCCAAAATGGCGGCCCGAGCCTGTCTTTGTATAGCGGAACAGCAGCGGGTATGGAGCCGCAAAGACGGGAACCAGTAAAACATGCTCCTACATGTACTCTTTTCTTTGTCAACCATGTTACAAACAACATTCTTATTCGACGTACATGTACATGTACATGTAGCCTATATACAGGAAGTTCACAGTTTATTGGTCTTCGCTGGAATGTCCAAAAACTAGGCCCACAAAGGGAGGCCTAGGATGAATCTCGAATGGTATACAAGTCAGATCACTTCCGTGGCAAGTTCTCGGCCAGGGTTCATATTCATAACATACTTAAGTCAAAGTGTGGTACTTATCTTTTGTGTTGAACAATAGATGTGACGCTTATACGTAGTTTTATGAATATGGGCCCAGGGGCCGTATTCATAAACGTTCTTAACTTAGTCATGAATAAACGCTAAGTATAATACTTAGCTAGTCATGATACTTATGTTGGTATTCATAAAAGGCCTTAGTATGACACACAGCTAAGTATGATCCCTAGATTCAGGCATCATGCTTATCATTCAGCGTAAGTTGTTCCCAGTGAATGAAATCACATTTCAATTGTTATTTTGTCAATTTTTCTGTGGTTTGGCCGCTCGCCACGGGGTTGTGGTTGACCAATCTTATGCAACTCCTGCCGGGAGGGTGTGTTATACCTGCCATTCTCGGTCAAATGTTTTGATCAAATTTTTTGGACGAAGATTTTGGTCAAACTTTGTAGTTCGTAGCCGCCCGTCGTGCACGGTGGATATATTTCATCAAATCTTATCGAATATGGCTCCCGTTCAGTCTAGATAATGACGGCTGCGGCTGCAATTGCTGCGGCAATGCCATTTTACAGAAAGAAGGAGCGGCGCCCAAAGAAGATTTGGCTTAAACAGACCAAAAGTATCGGTACATTCTCTAAATATGCATACAGTTCGGGTTCGGGTAGTGGAAACCCTGCTTATTAGGCCTTTGCACGTCAAACATGAAAATAAAATACATTTAATTTATGTCTTGACAGCTGGGTATAGAAATGGCTACTGTGACTCAAATGGTTGGTTAATCGCACAGAAAAATATCCAACCCCTCCGCTCACGATCCCGTTTTTCTGAATCGTACTAAAATTCATAGGACCGGTTCTATTCACAACTATTTTCATGCTAGGAAATCATTTCATCCAATTTTCCGTCGTTCACGATCAAACATTTTGGTCAATTTGGTATGGAGGCGTCGGCGAAGTCTAAACGAAAGGTTAACCTCACGGAGGCAGAAAAGTCCCGTCTCTGCGAAGATTGTGAGAGTTATCTCAGGAAAATTTGGTTCAGCGTTGTCGAACAGACAACAACACGAGCCATCTATGGCAAAGAATAACCGTTCCCGATGGATTGCACGTCGTCTCACCAGTTCCTCCTGCGCAGCGAACATCAATGCGGTCATTTCGCACCATTGTCTTCAGCCAAATGAACGATTCCCGACCGCACAGGTCCAACCTACTCAAAGTTAAGACACCTCGGGAGGTGTCTTAGATTTGAGTGTGATTTTGAGCATGATACTTAGGATAAGTAGTTTATTGAATACCACTTGTTCAGGACGAATCGCCTAAGTAGGAAGTTGAGTGTCATACTTTGACTTAAGTACGTTTATGAATACGGACCCAGGTGCACTTCGGATTGATTTTGGGAGGGGTCAATTGTAATAGGCCCCTACTATCAATTTCACAAAGGCCGACCAGTGGTAATTCAGGGTTCCCAAATGCATCACATTTTGTGGTTTCAACTCAGTCATTGGTTCTTTGATGCCACGTCCTCAAGATCAACCATGAATTACCCCTGGCCGGCATTTGTGAAATTAGCCGTGGTTACACTTACAAAGAAATACCCGGGTTTTTTGACACCCGGGTCTAGCCCGTCTCTGAAATATCCCTCCTGAGGCCCGGTGCCCGTCAACACTACTCAAATTTTGTGACGGGGACCTAAATTAAGCCCTCCAAAACCCGTTCGAGCTCGGAGGGGATTATTACACTGCGTTTTTAACAGGTGTGGACAGAAAAAACCCGGGTTCGACACGGGTTTTTTATGTAGTGTAACAAGGGCTAATGTTCCCTCCCAAAATCAATCCATACTGCACTTGGCCGAGAACTTGTCACGAAAGTGATCTGACTTTTATACCATTCATCCCAGGCCTCCCTTTGTGGGCCTAGTTTTTGGACTAAAATTTCCACCAAAGACCAATAAACTGTGAACTTCCGTATAATCAGTCAAAACATACAATGTACTCTCAGGAGGAGCCCAAGGCAACGCGTCTAACATCACAGAAATAAGATTTCATACTCGTGCTGGCAACAAACGTTACTCTTGTTTATGCAGCTATGGCATCGAATAGAACATTTAGATCTATGCATTCTGATATCTTGCTAATATACGACATCAGTAGCCATCTGGAAGCTTATTTTCAACCCCTCATAGTTGTGATAGGAGTGGTTGGCAATATTATATCATTCTTGATTTTATCACTACCCGTCTACAAGGACAGTTCCACCTGTATCTTAATGAGGGGGATGGCGGTCTCAGATTCAGTATACCTCATTATGTTCATTCTACAGCGGACAGTCATCTCAATCTTGCACGAGCAAGTTCGTACAATGCCAAACTTTAAATGGCTTTGTAATATATATCTTACTTGGTATAATTACGCAGAACTCATTT
>NMRB01000229.1:222902-238266 GCA_002633025.1 Notospermus geniculatus | reverse complement strand
CGCCTGCGCTATTGTGGAAAAGGCATCACGCGGCGGACTACGCGACTTGGTTATCGGGCGTTTCACGTCGCGCGATCTGCGGCGTGACAACGCTCACGCTGCCGCTTCTGTGGAAACGGGCCTTTACGGGTCTTAAGGCCCGTTTCCACTAGAGCGTTTTACGCCGCGTGATGCGTCAAATCTTTTGTTATTTTCCGCCGCTCTGCTTGCAAACAATGGGCGAAGCGTCAAAACGCGGCGTAAAACGCTCAAGTGGAAACGGGCCTTTACACTGACAGCGCCACGTCGTGGCGTAGTTCTGCGGGTTCCTCATTCCCTCTTACACCACGAACCATTATTGCCGTTTGGCTTGTATGAAATACATGTAAAAGGTTAAATATGATACAGAGAGACAAACTGACATGAATCAAATTTCATCACTTGTTGAACAAAAAATTTATCCACGGGCTGATTACAACTGAAAATTGAATGGTAAGTCACTCCCATCTTGTTAGATTCGCAATGTTAATGCAACAGTCTGTAATACATGTACCTGTCCGGATTGCACTGCGATTTTCGGATGCATCTATGGTGACAGCGATGGAAAATGACAAAACGGATTTATTCACGAACGCAGCGTGAAACGCACTTCTCGATGAGCGCCAAACGTTCGTCAATGACGAAGGGTCATTCATCCTCTTCTCTGGCTCCTAAGATTGCCCAAGTATGATATCATTCCTTGTGCAATCCTCTGGTTTACTGTCAGGGCGAAGTTTACAAATGCAGCCTCTGGCCATACATGTAGTTGTTCCTTAGGTTATTTACAGGCACACCGCCCTTTACATTGGTTGCCCCAAGATCAGTATGTACCACCGACTCACTGAACATTAGTGAGGTTTCGTAAATCTGACGAAATACGAAGTAGGCCTACGAAATACTGAATTGGACTTCATTTCCATAACGTATGTAAATGTATTTCAGGAAATGGTTGGTACAACACAAATACCGCCTGCTGCAAGAGTGTCGTTATTGCGTACGACATTAGACCGATAGACCTCACTATTGTTTGTGTATTTCACCACGCTGAATTAGATCTTCCATGGACATATAATTGAATTCACCAACAGGTAATTTCATGCCTCGTGGCCGATTTTAAAGATTATCCCAAAGAAATTGGAAGCATGTGATCGTCGTTAACCTAGACTAGTACCTGATCCTACCAACCTGTGCCCTTAAGTCGTGGCTTGTTTGGTAGGACCAGTACTGGCCGCCATTTTTGGAGGAATTCTGCCAGTGACGACGCTTGGAAATCTTATGTGAATTATGTAAATTTATTCAATTCATATTGGATTGCAGATAACCTCCATTTGACCCAGGAAACTCACCAATCACGAAGGGGTTAAAATAAAAAAGGTATCAACATAATACATAGTTCCAGACCTATACTTAGCACTGCGCCAGCAGCGGCGAATCAGATTCGCGAACGCGATAGGCACGACCGGTCCTAACAAAAGTCCGTTGTAAAACTGTTAGGACCGGGTACCAGTCTATCATTAACAGGGATTGTAGGTTGCCCTCTACAGTTCCTTTCATTGTCAACCACCATCTAGAATTTTCGAGGAACTGTTCTATGGGTTTGGCAACGAATAGGACATTTATATACGCCGATGTCGTATTAATTAACAACATCAGTAGCAGTTTAGAACTATATCTTCAACCCCTCATAGCTATGGTAGGAGTGGTCGGTAATATCATATCATTCTTGATTTTATCACTACCCGTCTACAAGGACAGTTCCACCTGTATCTTAATGAGGGGGATGGCGGTGTCGGATTCAATATACCTCATCTTGTTCCTTCTACAACGGACAGTCATCTCACTCTTAGGCCTACATGAGAAAATTGGTACAATGCCAAACTTTAAATGGTTTTGTAACAGTTTTCATTTTTGGCATGATTATGCAGGACTCATTTCTTCCATCATACTTCAAACAATATGTCTCTAGAACGACTGTTAGCCATGCTTTTCCCACTCAAGGCTCGGACATGGGGTAGCGTGGGGAAGGCAAAGCGTTTCTTGCTCGGCCTGTTCACCTGTCTTGCTTTGGTACTTTTCCCAATGAATCTGTTTCGCACGAGGCAAAAAGCATTCGAAGGTTGGTTATGCCCGTTTCACTTTTCTGGCCATCTGGCAATGATACACGATCAATTTATCTCAGTCTTCGGTATGTACATCCCCCTCACGGTCATCATCATCAGCAACATCGGGATTTTACTCACTCTGAAGATCAACGAAAGAAGAAGAGAAGAACTGACCACAGACTCCAAAGCTACAAGTAGGCAGGTTATTCGGATGCTACTGATCGTGTCCACGACATTTTTCGTGTTTAAGGCTGGGGGCTACCTATGCCGACTTTATTGACGCTCTTTGAAAACAAGCGTCCCAACAATATTCATGACAAAAAGTAACAAACTGATGTTAACGAAATGTTTTAGCTACAACCTTTAGGCTCCCGTTCTGTGAAAGAATTGTTCATTTTGACTAATTACGATGGAGTTAATTAAGTTATAACAGGTTGTCAAAATTTGAGTTCGCAAACAATTTTGCAGACTTGGGATGCGACACATCAGTTTCCCACATAGTCTGTAAGGTACAGGCCTGATGCCTGCAGGGCGTAACGATCCGTTTTTTACGAAAGTACTTTCCGTTTAATTGGTATAAACTAATTAATGCCAAAAAAGGGCTCTATTTACAGTTTTTGAAATATTTCATATTCCCGACCAACTATTCAAAAAAGGCGATCGTGTTGCCCTAGAATGCACATATGGCAATAACATCCAAAAGAAATTTTTCAAATATATGCGTCCACAAATGAGAAAACTTGTTTTGCAAATTTGAAAAATTCCATACCACTCGCCAGTTACTTCTTTGTTATGTAGATTTGCATAATTCGCGCCATTTGAGTAAACTCTGTTCGGCCACTTGTGACCAAAGCACCAGTGACAGAGCTGAACAATACCCGCAGTGGACACAAAAGATTTAGGGTCGGCACGTACACTGAAGATTGGTTTTCGAAAACAGTATACCAGGGTGAGCGGATTTAATCTGAATGTGAATGACTGGTCGCACAAAGGCCAGTTCCGTGGATTGCCACTAGGGAATGAGCTCAGCTATAGGTAGCCCCCAACCTTAAATTCCCGACTATAATATGGATGGCTTTTTGGAGTCTATACCAGTCGACCGTCGGCCATTATTCACCTTTCATAACTGCATTGCATAGACTTACCACGACTGTCGGGGAAGTCATTGACGCGTGTAATTACGCTTTTAACACATATATCTATATTTTTTCTGTAAAAAAATTTCGACAGAATGTGAGGTATGTCTGTTCTTGTAGGAAGCAGAGGGACGCACCACACTCAACGCTTCATAGTAAAAACATTGACAAGTCCATTCCAAATTGAGTTGGTCCAAGAAACATGTATAGAAATACACGTAAGTTTGTCCTAACTTAAATGGAATGAACTAGTTGAAATCGTCGAGTAATGGCGTGGCTGGACCTTGAGACACCGTATTTCTGTCCCATGCCCATGGTGATGAAGAACGACACTCTCACTTCCTAACTTAGCAATGTTAGAATATTTCATAGAAGCTTTGAGAAAATAGCGAAAAGCGAAACATTCAGTTTGGATGAGAGAATTAAGAAATCCGGCCCGAAAGGTATAGCAATCTATCAGTTATTAATATCTCTACAATCGACGGCCCTAAAAACACAACCTGCATGTACACCCTTAGTCAAAAGTAAATAGACAGTGACTAAATTCAATATTTCTTTTGATATTAATGAAACGCATTTTTTCTTTTTATGCTCACTCATAACTACTGCTTCGGCACCTCTTTCCATCGAAATGACCTCGGTCTACAGTTTAGTGACTTTTTGGTGAAAGATTGAAATTTGATTATATAGCGTTCCTCGTGGAAATCAGTGGAAAGGGGTTAATATCACTTCGCGATTCGAAAAGATATCTTATCAAACCACTTGGGTAGGAAAGGGGTTAATATCTCTTGGTGAATCGAGATTCATGTCGTTTTACACCCATTGGGTGGGAAGGGGTTAATAGAGAGGTTAAGATGCGCCCCGAGAACGAGAACGAGAACGAGAACGTGGTGACAAGAGAATGGGACTTGTATCACAAAATCATCTGGAGGTAACTCAGATTGTTTTTCACAGTAACTGTGGTGGATGTCTTCCAATGAAGAACACACCGTTCTAAAAGCTGGATTCTTGCTGTTAGAGAAGTTACAGGCATGCCACAAAGTCACCACGTTCTCGTTCTCGTTCTCGGAGTAAAATCTTAACCTCTCTAATATCACTTCGTGAATCGAGATAAATACATCTTGTATCATATCAGACCCATTTGGCGGAAAGGGGTTAATATATCACTTATGAATCGAGATACATGTAGATATCGTATTAGACCTACTGGGTGAGGAGGGGTTAATATCAAACAATAGGCCTGCAATTCTTGGTGAATCGAGATATATATCTTTTGACACCCATTGGGTGGTAAGGGGTTAATAGATGGGAACCAGTCCACGACGTCACTAACGGTGGATGAGGTGAGCAAGCACATGGTTAATTGATCTGTCGATGCCCGTCGTCTACCATACCATTCAATAGCAATTTACCATTCAATGGAGCATGTAGTTGTTGACAGTCTCTGACAATTCAACTTCCTTGAGGAAGGATAAGCCACGGCCAGGACAGAACTGGTCCGTTCTCATTTACCATGAAATGAACTTCTCCACCAATCTTTGCAATCTACCTAAAACATTCAGTCTGCTTAGCAACGCGATCTCCCACGTCGTGGGCGTACACTTGGATTTACGGCCTATTGTAAGTTCATGTTAAATAGGTATAAAGAGGAAGGGCCTAGCGCCTTATTTCCAGTTGTTACCGCTTGGTGTCAGCAGCGCATGGGACCTCACAGCATTCGGAACTTCCGAAGGCAACTGCTCGGCAATTTCCGTGACGGCTCGCATTTCCCCTCGGACACAATTCCAAGGCAGCCATCTTGAAGGCGCAACGATTTCAATGCGTTTCTGGTGGTTTGGATGCGGTCGCCTCATCACACCCTGCGCATGAACGAAATAGTTCACACAAAAACGTTGCGTTATTGATCAATAATTGGCAGATTGGGTGACATGTCGGTAAGTTTATATATAATATGCCTCAACTTATCCAGGAAATAAGGTTGGATATCTTAGCAGGCCAAAATTCGGCGAAAATAGTTCCACGGTCGGTCACGTGGGTTTGTTGATAACAACATGGCTGCCTTGGACTTGTGTCCGAGGTGAAATGCGCCGCCCAGTGGATAGATAAGCAGTTCGCCTCAGGTCGTTCCGAATGACCTCACAGCTCATTAAAATTGAGAATAATATCCTCTTCTAACAGCCGTGCGATAGCATGGGTCAACTGAGCATTTGTCTTAACACAATGGCCCAAACTTATCGCAGGTTAAGCTCACAATCGCACTTCAAATATCGCCGCCAGGAAGCCATCTTTAAAAAACAACTTTTACCCCTATCTGAGCCGGTGAAATAGTTCAACTTTGTTTATTCGGGACGCCCTTTGACCCCAAATCCTTTGAATATGCATCAGTAGTAGTCACTACCGGTGTCGTAGAATGTCATGCCCCCCGATATGAGATGCCTCACAACAATATATTCTGACGGAATAAGGGTCAGCCGGGCACTGACAAAGAGAACTTCTGTTACCAGATGTCCCCTGAACAAAAGAAGCGGGCATCTGATATCGGGGGCATTACATTCTATGACACCTGTCCATACTACGTGAGAGGAATAAAGGGAGAAAAATAGGGGACAAAATTGAACAATGCTAAAAGTGTGATGATTTTCGTGGTGTGAATGCCTGAAGGCGAGCTCACCAACATGTATCAAATTAACATCAAAGTCTTCTTTTATTCAGCTAAGACTGAATATGATCTTTAAGGAATCGTTTGATTCCTTTATGATATGAGACAACAAGAGAAATGAACAAATCAAATTTCGTCGCTTGTTACTCGATCAAATTCATGCACCGAATTATTTTGCGGTGTTGTTGTCACAGCCTCAGTTAGAAATACGTCTTGCCGATAATGTTGGAGGAGAACCAACGTTTCCATAAGCTACATACACCGTACATGTACAGTACGGTACATGTAACACACACGGTTACGCTGTGATTTTCGGATGTACTCATTGTGTGGACACAGAGGGGAGGAAAAAAGGATTCACAGTGGACCCATAGCGCGTGAAAGAGACAAGTGTTTGAGGGTTTTGGCCTCTCGATGAATACCAAGCTTTTCATGATGACAGAGACTCATCGTCTTCCCTTGCACGGAGGTTTGCCAAGGATCATGTTTTATGCCCCAGTTTGCTGTCCGAGCGAAGTCTGTAAATGCAACATAGAACCGTCGATGTGGTTGTCGTTGGTGATCTGCAGGCATACCCTGATGTTGGTAAAATCACCAGCAACACAACAACGCCTGGTATACTTGTAGTTACCCTGAGACTAGTGATCCACCGCCTTTCAGAGCATCGTTTGTGCACTATTTCATCAAGCTGATATGGCAAGCCGATTGTCCATTCCGGCCTAAACCTTGGGTTACGATCCCTAAGCATGGTTTAGGACCCTAAACTATGGTGTACGATTCTAAACTACGGTTTAGACCTCGTAAACGGTGGTTTACAGCGAAACGTCCATTTCGGCAGGTCTAAACAGGACCCATGTTCCCGAAGCCGTCGTTAGGTTAACGATGTCGTTAAAACTGGGAAAATGCATAGCATAACGACATCGTTAACCTAAAGGCCTCCATACACTGAATGACAAAAGTCGAAATTAGTCGCTGCTATGGTCAGTTCGACAACACTTGATCTGGCGGCATGTTGAAATACTCCACAAAAGTGTCAGAAGATTTTAACATTTATGGAAGGTTTCCGCAAAAAGTATTTTGGAACGGACAATTGTAGTGATAAATTTCGACTTTTATCATACAGTGTATGGAGGCCTTTACGACGGCTTCGGGAACATGGGTCCAGGATCGTAAACAACGGTTTCGAGTAAACCATAGTATATGGGAAATAAACTAACGGTTTAGCGTAAACCACGGTTTTCGAATCAAAAACGGTGGTTTACAGCATTCTCTGTTTTCAATAAACTTATGTTCACCGTAAAGCACGGTTTGCAAAAGCTGCCAATCGGCCTGAACGGTGGTTTTCGGTCCCAAAACTATACGGTTCACTGCAAAATGTCCATTCCCAAAGCGCCGATTGTCTACTCCGGCGTAAACTATGGTTTATGGTGAACTGCGATTTAGAGTAAACTACAGTCTATGCTCCTTAAACCATGGTTTAGGATTTCCTGGACCATGGTTTACTCCAAACTATGGTTTAGGAACCCTAAACCATAGTTTGCTCCAAACTATGGTTAGGCCGCAATGGACAATCGGCTTGCTATAAGCTGAACAAGCCTGGCGGCGACAGGTTTCACAAGGTGACTTCAGTGGTGGCACTCAGCCTCAAGAGTTAAGTGTGTGAGGGTCTTTACACTTCTCGATAAGCGCCAAACTTTCGTCAATGACGAAGTATTGTCCTCTTCTCTGGTTCCAGGGATTGCCCAAGTATGATATAATTCATTGTGCAATGCTCTGGTTTAATGCCAGGGCGAAGTTTGCAAATGCAACGTACATGTGCCTACGTACCTCTGGCCATGTAGTTGTTCGTTTGGTTATCTACAGGCAAACCGTTTATATTGGCAACATCAGGAGAATCACAAAAGTGACTGCTTGTTTGCCCAAGATCAGTATGTACCACCGACTCACTGAACATTATTCGTGTATTTCAACGCGCTGAATTCGATCTTACATGAACAGAAAATTGAATTCAACTTCAACATTACTACATATAGATAATTTCATGCCTCGTGGGCCAATTTTTACAAAACTGAGCAATTGAAATTGGAAAGCTTGTGGTCGTCATTGACCGGGATGTAGGTTGTCCTCTACAACCAGCTACTTTCATTGTCAACCATCATCGAGGATTTCCGAGGAAGTCTTCTATGGATATGGCAACGAATAGAACATTTATGCATCCCAATGTCTTACTAATATACGACATCAGTGGCAGTTTCGAAGCTTATCTTCAACCCCTCATATCGATAATAGGAGTGGTCGGTAATGTCATATCATTCTTGATTTTATCACTGCCCGTCTACAAGGACAGTTCCACCTGTATCTTAATGAAGGGAATGGCAGCGTCTGATTCAATGTACCTCATCATTTACAGTCTACAGCGGACAGTCATCTCAGTCTTACACGAGAAAATACGTACAATGCCAAACTTCAAATGGTTTTGCAATATCTTTATCTTTTGGTATTATTATGCAGGGCTCATTTCTTCCATCATACTTCAAACAATGTCTCTAGAACGACTGTTAGCCATGCTTTTCCCACTCAAGGCTCGGACATGGGGTAGCGTGGGGAAGGCAAAGCGTTTCTTGCTCGGCCTTTTCACCTGTCTTGGTTTGGTACTTTTCCCAATGAATCTGTTTCGCACGAGGCAAAAAGCATTCGAAGGTTGGTTATGCCCGTTTCATTTTCCTGGCCATCTGGCGACGATATATGATCAATTTAACTCAATCATCGGTGCATACATCCCCCTCACGGTCATTGTCATCAGCAACATCGGGATTTTACTGACTCTGAAGATCAATGAAAGAAGAAGAGAAGAACTGACCACAGACTCCAAAGGTACAACAAGTAGGCAGGTTATTCGGATGCTACTGGTCGTTTCCACGACATTTTTCGTGTGTAAATCCCCCACTATAATACGGAGGGCTTTTTGGAGTCTGTACCAGCCGACCGTCGGCCACCATTCACCTTTTATAACTGCATTGCAGAGACTTACCACGACAGTCGGGGAAGTCTTTGAAGTGAGTAATTACGCTTTTAACACATATATCTATATTTTTTCTGTGCAGAAATTTCGACAGAATGTGAGGTATGTCTGTTCTTGTAGGAAGCAGAAGGACAACCAAACACACTCAACGGTTCATCGTAAAAAAATTGACAAATCCATTTCAAATTGAGTTGGTCCAAGAAACATGTATATAGAAAGACATGTACAATGTATTTTTGTCCAAACTTAATTGGAATGGTTGAAGATTGAAATCGGAAACCATAATGACATGGCAGGAGCTGAGAAACCGTCTTTTTTATATTATCCACAATGTTCAAATGAATGGGTCCATGTCCTTGGTGATGATGGACGACGCTCTCACTTCATAGCTTAGTAATGTTATAATTGGGTCACGTGGTTTGCCAGAGTGAGCCATTATTGGTTCACGTAGTTACCATTATTTTCATACCGGTTTTGCCCGATTCACTCTTCGATAGCACGGTTATTCACATTATCATAACCAGGGCTTCGCACTCACGCAGGAAACTTTCATTGTGAGGCTGAAGATTGAAAGCCAATAAAATCGGATAACCTTCGATAGAGATGAACTTTTAGTGAATAACCTTAATAAGTTAAAAGTAGATATCCATTTGCTGCTTCGGATTTCTTCTGGGGCCATAATATTCGTTAGTTGACCTAAAAATTGCGTTTAATGCCCAGTGCATTCGCGATATCCAATACATGGCAGAATAACACAGGCAGGACGAGCCTATTATTGGAAGGCGTAGGGGTTTCAGGTTGTTAGATATAAGCAAAAATAAGTCAACATCACAAACGAATTTGCTGTTTGCGTAAAATGATACATTTTGTGGGAGAAAGGTTACAATAAACTAGCCGAATTTTGAGAGAAGGTATGAATTATTCATGTAGATAACTCTTATGAAACGCCTAATTAGAAATTAACACGCCTTGCCTGCCTCCCCTGGAGTCGATCATCACCACGTGGGTGAACAAAGCAGGCTACCGGTCGTCAAGTGCAGGTAATCGCCTCCTGGATGAGCACTGCCTGGATTCTACGTGTAGTGCCATAACTGGTGGCAAAGCAATGAACTATCCTTAGGGCCATGTCAGGTATTGGAAGTTCAGAATTTCTAAAATGGTGCCCCATGTCCCTCAATTGCGACATTTTTTTCGATAATTTCACTACGTGAACCTTAACGCCACCAGGCTTGTTTTCATACAACATGTACCTGTTTTGTCGGTGTCCTGGAATTGCATGGTTATTTTGGGACCATCTGTAACCATATTTACCATGTGGATGATTTTTACTAATTATCTTGTGTCTGATGTGATAAAAACGCCCGTTTGAAGTTTATTGACTGTGAAAATACGACGCTTTTGATGTTTTTCTCGGAGATTGTTGGGGTACTTACTGTGCATGAATAGGGTACGTTTTTGTGTGCTCGAGTGAGACCTTGCTACGGAGAGTTGTTCGACGCTGTCGCACGCTGGTGTTTACAAATCGGGGTAGATGTACAAGCGTAGCTTCAGGAATCAAAGAAGCACTTGTTAATCTTTACCTGGTTAGTTGCTGAGGCTAGTAAAGGTAGTATGTAAACATTGAAACGTTTCAAACGAAGCGAGCCAAATGAAACGACCCAAAATGTTTTTAAAAATACGAAAAATCATAATAAAAATACCAAAAACATTGTGGGCCGTATTCAAAAAGGGTGTTTAAGACTTAGACGCGTGTAACTTCGTCAAATGCATGGTGGAAGTATGTGCATTTAGTGAAGTTACACGCGTCTAAGTCTTAATCGCGTGATGATCACCCTTTTTGAATACGGCCCTGTATGAATAGAGGAATGTAGATTACCCGATGCCTTCATGATTTTTATCATCATTTTAGCTTTTTCTGCGAATTCTTAGCCAGATTTAGGCTACACTGCGGGGAACGACGTCACATTTTCCTCTCGCCAACCTCGCACCCCTCATAATGGAAACATCGGAGTACGCTAATTGGTTGGAATGCTCATGGCTTATTATCTGTTCACAACTCGCATGCACATTGTGTTACAAACTTTGCCCAATATCAAAAACGATATTTTGAAGCCTATTATTGATATTTTATGTTTTGAATAATAATATTAGGTCCTCCTCCGAATACCGGTCAATCGGCATAGGCTACCGGTCGTCAAGTGCAGGTAATCGCCTCCTGGATGAGCACTGCCTGGATTCTACGTGTAGTGCCATAACTGGTGGCAAAGCAATGATCCTTAGGGCCATGTCAGGTATTGGAAGTTCAGAATTTCTAAAATGGTGCCCCATGTCCCTCAATTGCGACATTTTTTTCGATAATTTCACTACGTGAACCTTAACGCCACCAGGCTTGTTTTCATACAACATGTATACCTGTTTTGTCGGTGTCCTGGAATTGCATGGTTATTTTGGGACCATCTGTAACCATATTTACCATGTGGATGCTTTTTACTAATTATCTTGTGTCTGATGTGATAAAAACGGCCGTTTGAAGTTCATTGACTGTGAAAATACGACGCTTTTGATGTTTTTCTCGGAGATTGTTGGGGTACTTACTGTGCATGAATAGGGTACGTTTTTGTGTGCTCGAGTGAGACCTTGCTACGGAGAGTTGTTCGACGCTGTCGCACGCTGGTGTTTACAAATCGGGGTAGATGTACAAGCGTAGCTTCAGCAATCAAAGAAGCACTTGTTAATCTTTACCTGGTTAGTTGCTGAGGCTAGAAAGGTAGTATGTAAACATTGAAACGTTTCAAACGAAGCGAGCCAAATGAAACGACCCAAAATGTTTTTAAAAATACGAAAAATCATAATAAAAATACCAAAAACATTGTATGAATAGAGGAATGTAGATTACCCGATGCCTTCATGATTTTTATCATCATTTTAGCTTTGTCTGCGATTTCTTAGCCAGATTTAGGCTACACTGCGGGGAACGACGTCACATTTTCCTCTCGCCAACCTCGCACCCCTCATAATGGAAACATCGGAGTACGCTAATTGGTTGGAATGCTCATGGCTTATTATCTTATTGGCTTATTATCATGGCTTATTATCATGCACAACTCGCATGCACATTGTGTTACAAACTTTGCCGAATATCAAAAACGATATTTTGAAGCCTATTATTGATATTTTATGTTTTGAATAATAATATTAGGTCCTCCTCCGAATACCGGTCAATCGGCAATTTTCTACAGCAATATATACATTTTGGGGCCCGCTGGGGTGCTTTTCTAATGCTTCATTCGCTGCGTTTATTATGCATGAACGGTAGGCTATACCGCAAAACATGCCAAAACGTCAATCAGACACGCCTCACTTGCTGACCATTTCCACTCAACCCTAATCGGAGCCTCACCTGTAGTTTGGTTCCCGAACTCACCGCTAGGCGCAGAAGAGTTCGGTATCGGCCTCGTTTGACCTTGACCCCACACACGAAATTCTGTGTGTCTGCAGGGTTTTAGAAGTTTCCATACCTACAGAGGATACACTGGTTCCCGGTCCCAACCTACCGTGAGCTAATGTTGGGATTACTCGAACTAGTCTATCCTCTGTGCCGTCAGACACACAGAATTTCGTGTGTGGGGTCAAGGTCAAACGAGGCCGATACCGAACTCTTCTGCACCGGTGATCGGAAGCGGACCCAGTATGTTCTGTTGCTGACGAATGAAAAGCCATACCCTACGGTCCGCTATAAATAAACCATGGGATGTTTCTGACTGTCACGTTTGTGGTAAAGCGTGCTTCTTTGCCGTCTCCCGTCTTTGCCGCTCCACTTCCATGGCCCTCATTCCAGTAGCGCCGCGGGAGTAGAGCGGCAAAGATGGTTACCTCCGTGTCTTCACCTGGCTTGCGTGGTGCTTGACGTTTTTTTGTGCATTGACTACCAACATCCATGGTCAAACCACGTGATCTACGAATGCCGGCAGGCTTGTATTTTACAGTAGGCTTTGGGAAAATAGGAAAGGACGAATGTTTTGGACAAGACCCTTAAAGCGTCGATCACTGGTGCACGGATTTTCTCCGAGGTCCGTAAAAAATCGATCAAATGGACTTCTGCGTAGTCGTATCCGGCAAACTGGGGGCAAACGGACTGGAAAGGGACCGGATCCGTGCGCCGGTGATCGATGCTAAAGAGACCACTCCCCTAAAGGCAGCAACCTATTAGTGATTGGTGTTGCTACAATCGACAACCATACAAACACAACCCACCTTGTTCCAACAGGGTTAACAAGAATGGAAATCACGTTTCATAGCTTACAAACTTTTAAGAAGTGGGAATTTTGACACCTTTGTGCGACTTTTTCAATTTGTCACATTATAGATAGATTTTTTTCCTATTTTGAGAAATTTTCTTAAAACGATATGACATTTGTCTGATTTTTAGGGCGATATTTCTCAAAATGGGAAAAAAATTCACCGCAATTTGGGAAATGGAAAATTTGCACATAAGTGCAAAATTTCCCACTTCATATTTTCCACTTTTATTTCTTACTCCCTTACATGTACATGAATTAAAATCAAAAGTCTTGTTTTATTCCGCTAAGGTTGAATATGATCATATTATGAAATGGATCATTTTGATTCCTTGACGATGATACAATGAGCGAAATCGACAAAGGACAAATCAAATTTCCTCGCTTGTTGAAAAACGACTTGATCAAATCTTGGAGGAATTATAAATTCCTCCAAGATCAAATTCATCCACCGAATTACTTTGCGGTGTTCTTATCACCAAATTCAGTTACAAAATACGGCTTGCCGGTAATGTTGCAGCAGAAACAACATCTCTGTTACTAGTATGTAACACGTACATGTACATACTTCTTTAGGCCTCCACACGCCTGTCCAGATTACGATGGGATTTTCGGCTGCACAGAGCTGCGGGAAAATATATCCAGGTAGGCCTATGCGTGCGTGCGTGCGTGTGCGTGTGCGTGTATGTAGTCCGTTTATTGGCGCATCCATTTTTTCTACATTTCAAAATGTAATCCATCGACCTAGAAGCATAATGCACTCTAAAAACTAAAGAGTTAAAGGAACTCCTAAAGAGTTAAAGGAACTCCCAAAGAGCCTGTACAGGCTCTTTAGGTGTTACTTTAACTCTTTAGGAGTTACTTTAACTCTTTAGTTTTTAGAGTGTGGCTGCTCCCTGAGTTGAACGGACTACGGACACGCAAACACGTCTAAATGTGGATATCAACCTGCTTCACACAGTGAAAGGTAGAATAGTGTTTGAGGACCTTTGTGCTTCTCGATATACCCAGCTTCCATCGATGACGGAGGATCATCCCGCTCTTCTCTTTCTCCGAGGTTTGCCCAAGGATGCTCTGGTTTGCTGTCATGTCGACGTCTGTAAATGCAACCTACAACCGTGCACATGTAGTCGTCGTTGGTGATCTACAGGAACAGCCTGCTGTTGGCAACATCGGGAGGAACACAACATCGGCTGTTACATGTACGTATCTAAACGGTTACTTCATAATTGATATTCCCGCCCACAAGGTAAATACATAGGCGCTTCGTTAGTCATACGAGGTTAATGTGCAAGGCCTAGCAGCACAACTGATTGACGTGCCCCAATGGTAGGTGGGAGTGGACTTAATTCTTATTTAATGGACCCATTAAATGTTATTTTATGGATATATTCGGCAATTAATGGGTCCATTATTTCAGCCACGTCTTATTTTTATATGGACTCATTAATGCGAATATATGTACTCATTAATTCGAATATACGTACCCATTAATTCGAATATATGGACCCATTAATTCCGACACGAACTATGGCATCGAATAGAACATTATTTATGCATCAGCATCCCGATGTCTCACTAATTTACGACATCAGTAGCAGTTTGGAAGTTTATCTTCAACCTCTCATAGCTATAATAGGAGTTTCTGTATTGGGCGACATTTATAAAACATAGGAAAAGCTTACAAGCCAAAGCCCCAAGGCCAAGCTTTTGCTTGTCACGGAGAAGCACAAGCCAAAGAATTTGCTCACAAAGATATTCATAATCAATTGCTTGACCTATAATGACCTTTTCTTATAAAGCCAAGCAAGATCATGGGTAATTTCTACTAGAAAGTGCCTGACGAAGACCCCGATTGGGGTCGAAAATTTGCGAAATTTGAAGACGACTTTACGTTTACTATCATGTAAGAATATACAATGAAAAAATGACTAGGGTCTGTATCCGAAGCTACGTACGGTGGTGCTACTCATGTGAACGAGTCAAAGCGCATCTGTGGGTGGGGTGGGGGTGGGGGGACCTCCCCCAGGAAAATTTGAAAATCTAGATGTCAACGTCAGCCAGAAAGGCTTTTTTAAAAATAGACGCCAAGGGGGTATCGAACCTCCCGAACACCCCCCCCCCCCCCG